>JAHZMT010003369.1:0-20537 GCA_027743785.1 Sinhomidia bicolor
TTCCTATTTGAAAAAATAGACGGTTAGACTGCTCTCTTTTCTCTCCACCTGAAATTAAAACTTGTTTTGAGCATTTTTTTTTTCAATGAACGCAAACGGCAAATAAGCCCTTTCGTTTATGCAACGAAAATCGTTGACCGTATACTTTTCCTATCTCTGAATACCTATTGCACATCTAATACCTTTCATAATATTTTAAGCCGTTGGGTTTGACTGAAAGTCGATAGAGTGACTCACAGTGTCAGTAAAGTAAATTTTGCAAGAGAAAACACAACCAAATACAAAGTAGTAGTTGCATTGCAGTAGTAAAAACATCAAGCTATTTTACATTAAATCTTTCGTTTCGTTTTTGGCAAACTCTTCACTTACCCTTACCACCACATTAATAACGCCAGCAGTGGCATAGTCATAATAAACGTATTTTGCTAGACCAGTTTGGAAAATAAATGAAGTCTCTTTGATGGTTTTACAAGCGGTGGTGGTGGTGGTAATTAACTCTGTCTCCACTCCATACAATTTGATGGTTCATTCATATAGCTAAAAAAAGTAATTCCATTTTTCTTCGTAGTTATACATATTCTTTTGAAAAAAAAACAGACAACTGGCTAGAATACGGCAGACATTGAAGTACTGATATGAATCAAAACGATTTTATCTTTATTGACGATTTTAGAGGTAGACGAGAAAAATTAGTAGTTTACATAATAAACTTGAAGATATAGGCAGCACATTACTTTATACAACTATTGCTTTATACTATACTTGTTTTATAAGTAGTCAGTCAGTAGTCATCATCATCGTGTTTTAATAGTGCAGCGTCAGCGTCTCTGATTTCATATCCTGTTTTTAACCCGTCTTCTTCGATTTATTTAGAGTAGCTATGTGTGTACTTACTGCCGCTGCTGCTGTTGAAAATGCATTAGGCATGTTGAGTTAAACTATTATAATGCTACACTACTTTAGTGCTTTGAACAGCTAAAAGTTGAGATGTGTGTTTATCTGTAACGTGTTTATTACTCGCATTCATTCGCATTGACTTCATTTGTTTTTTTATTAAGTTAAGACCATTCGTAGGTTTTATTATTACATTGCATTTTTTATGCCTTTTTGACTCACCATTTTTCTCATTCATAACTCCATCCGCGCCTGTTGTCGTCATTCTGCTTTAATGATGATAAACAAGTTTGACCTAACATGCATATATACATAACCATAATACCACCACGCCACACCACTCTGCAGCAGCAGCACAAAAATTGCAATTAGGTATTGTTTAAAAATGATTTCATTACGCTGTAATGTAAAAATGTAATTTTATACCTATTAATAATTAACACATATATGCATACATTTTTCATGTTTGCTTCGTTAGCTATTATTCTATTACGTATTCCTATCAAAGATAATAATTTTTAAGTGGTTAGTAACTCAATAATGTTTACACCAAAAAAACAGTACAGCGTCGGAACACAATAACGTAGATATATGTATTATTTTTTGTCAACAAGTAAATGAGCGTTAAATGGTGATGCTTTACTAAATTGATTATCAGAATCAAAAAAATGACGTACAAAATGAAAACAAAAAGTTCTGACTAACTTCATTTCACCAACAGCGTCATTTACTGATTGTAGAGTAGAGCGTATGCAAAACTTGATGAAGCGAAAAAAAGGAAACTTTGTTATGATCCGAGGTTTGATATAATAATTAGTAATATGCATGTTACATTATAATTTGTGTAATTGTGAAGCTAGTTATTACGGTGCCTTGCGTCTACCAAAGTCTATTTACGTAAGCAGTAGTCGTATGTATGGCAAATCAGTAGCCATTCATGTCTAATCTATTTTCATTATTTACTGTAACATAATAATAAGGACTGAAGTGTAATAGAATAAAAATGTAAATTGTATAACAGGTAAAAAAACCAACATGACTTTGGTGACGCAGTTGTGTTTGATGGGTTATGTTCAACGGACAAATTCCATTAGTATTTTTGCTACCTGGTCACGGATGGCTAAAATTTACGAGTCTTTGTAAAAGTGTGCATTGAGTCATCAAAAAACAAAAGGCTAAACAGTAAAAGCGACTGTGTATTCGCAGCTGAAACTGAGAAACGTTGTTAAACATACATGACCATCATTATCATCACCTTAATTGCTTTATGAATCATGATACTGGAATGCTCTTCACTTATATAAAATCGAATAATTTGAGTTTTGAACTGAAATGAGATTTTTCTTATTCACTAATGTTCCATATGCTGACTGACAGATGAATGCAATCCACGTTAATACAACTTTGTAGTAAGTAGCAAACTGAAAAAAGTTCCAATTATATTTCATTAACATTTTTCCTCTCGACTCGTTTCTGTCTGGGTACATGCGGTCAACCAGAAGCACTAGTGCTATATTTACTTCACATCCAATCACAATAATACCCTGCTCTGTTTTTTCATCATGTACCATTTGACCACGCATGGCACAAAACGAGAAGGAGTCAGTCAGTCAAGTGCAATAATAAAGAGCATTTTTCGACCGTTTCCCATTTAGCTTTTCTTAATGTGTTTTTACCATTATCATTAGAAACCAATTTTACATTCATTGAGTTCAGTACATAAGTTCAGATAAAAAAAAAGAACAAGAAATGCACGTATGTACTTTCTGACTTTGTTTAGTAATGAATGAAAAAGAGTTTTTCTAGTTTTTTTTGGTACATTCAAGTGGTAAAAGCGTTTATAAATTTCAAATGCCACATTTACGTTTATTTATAGTATATCCACGTAATTACAGTTAGTAGAATTTCTTACAAAGTATTACCTAAATTAAGCCAATGAAAGAAACATAATAAGCGTTTCAAGTTTATGGTACATGCTATCATGTGGTTCACAACGACAGCGATTCAATTTTAGTCGTTAGTTCATAAAGTAATAATGCATTTACATTCATTCTTTGTTTCCTGCTGCTGCTGCTGCTAGTAATGACTTTTCTTGCTTCTTTCCTCTTCTTTCGCAAACGAATCGATGATGATCCTACACAAAACCACTACAACACACCTATATGTCGTGTATAGCGTGTGCATATGTATATATGTAGCAATATAGCAGAGTAGCAAACAATAAAAAGTATTCTCATTTTGCTTAGCCCATCATCGTCGTAGGTTACATTCATAAAAGAGAGCTGGAGAAACATGAATTGAAAGCACCTTACCCACACCATCATACTTACAAAGTGAACTGAGCCAAAATGTGAAGAAATGGTATTTTCTCCCTCTCCCGCACGTTATTACTTTTATATGTTTGGCGGTGGTGGTGGTGGCTAAAAAGCCTTTAACGATAATCTCCTTCTCTGCACTCACAGTTCTCTAGCAGCCCAGTATTTTAGAGTTGTCGTCTCCGCCGTTCGTGTTGTAGACTTGCAGACACACACGCCAACACCACCAAAATCATGCTACATGTGTATATGGATAGAAGTTTAGAGCATTGCTTCTCCTCACACGGAGAACCACATTGAAAGCGTTGGAAATTGCCATCTTTATAAAATATAATGCGCACAGACAGGCAACAGAGAAATAATATGCTACTGATATGCTGGTACATAGGTATTTCTTCTTCTTTTTTTTACTCCCCCTACACACATGCACCATATAAACTCATATTATTTGGGATTCCTTGGCAGGACACACACACACACACAAGAGTTTTGTGTAGGAGCTCGACCAGAGTACAAAGTGGCATGTTGAAATTCTGAAAGAGTTGGAGAGTTTGTATGTTGTCCCGGTGTAGAAACTGCATGGCAGTATATAAGTAAATATGGTTGTCGTTGTTGCTGGTGAAAAATATGAATTAAAAACGCTAGAGAACATTTTTATGGTTATACTTGCTCGACCATGCATACTCAACTTCAACTTGGTGCTCAAAGTTGTACTTCATCTTGCTACGGTACGGTATACCATCGTCGTTATTATTATTATTATTATTATTGCAATCTCTTTTGTCTACTCGATGTAATAATGTGTGTCCATATATCCATTATTATAAAACACCTATATCTACCTACCATGTCTCTTCTTTTTTTACGGATGATAATACTATTCTCCATGTCCGTTCCGTTCCATTCCCTGTGTGTGCACCTTACCTTGATGTTGTTTGCAGCAGCAATCCGTTCTTTTTTTCTCAGTTCAAGTAAAGTTGTAGGAGTTTTGTAGGAGGAAAATACACGAAATGGGAAGGAGTGAAGAGTCGTGTTGAAATATTTTGCGTGTAATATTTTTGTGCATATAATATAATATGCGCTTTTTTGTGTAATACCTACGTGTTTTGTCCGTTCCGTTCTATTCTGCTTTGTTAAACAGACCAGGAACGTTTGCAGATATATTATTATTATTATATTGCGTCTTTCTGTAGATTTTATCTATCTTTTTCATCGTCTTCTTTACAAAATATTACACATGCCTTCTTTTGGAATTCACGACATCCTGTTCAGTTATACAATGTGGATAGTTAGTATGGTATGTAGGTTTTGCATGCATGATATGCATGATACACACACCTTGGTTCCTTTCAGCCAAGCTAGGATTACATTCATTCTGCTTCCATTCCATTTGATTTTCCGTTCTTTGGGTTTTATTCGTTGTTACTGTTGCTGCATGATGATACTATCCGTGAAAGGAGCGAACGTTGGTGGTTTTGCTCCCTCAAGCATGATCTCTTATTATTATGATGATACTAGAAAGTTTGCAAGAATATATATGATGTGAATAATTTCAAAAATAAAATAAAACATAGCATACATTTTTTACACTTTAAAAAATTGTAAAATGCAACTTCCAATTCCACTCAATGTCATTCATTGCGTAACTTGAGTAGATCATAATAATAGATAAATACATAAAGCTTCATTCATTCATTCATTTTTTTGTTTTGCTTCGTTTCACTTTATCGTGTGGTAACCACATCGTATAAAAATGTAATCACGAATCACGACCACCTCAGGAAAAACTCTTTTCAATGTTACTCATCCTCATTATAATTATTATTAAGTATGGTGAGACATCGGCATAATATACGCTATGGTTTTCTACAGTCATGTCCGTCCCTCCATTCGTTTAATTGACTTTCACTTCCCATACACTTTCAAGCATCTTTTTTTAAAAAAGCTAAGTATAAAAGGTATACCGTAACGGTTATAACTATTGTTGAAAACATTGTTAGGCTGTTTATATTTTCATGTAGTTACCTTTTATCCAAATCTAACAAGTCAATTTCACAAGAATGAAAAATTAATTCGTTCAACACTTTGCTGTTTCTGTTTACAAGCGCTGTTTCCGAATAAATGCAAAAAAACGTTTTAAACATGACACCTGAAATGCATTTTGTTGGATAAGTACATACCATGCTTAAAAGTAAATACATTCCCGTGAAATCCTCATTCCATATTTTCTTGTGAAACACAACGTTAAAAATTCCACTTAAATTAACCAAGTGGTTGGCTTAAACCCGTGATAAAAGCATCTCGTCATCATGTCCATTAAGTACCATGTCTCCACTCTGCATTCACAATGCCTATACAATGTATATGCTATTAATTACCACAAAGCCAAAAGGTACTTATGTCCCAGCTACTACTACTATCAGTGATTTTTACGTCTTTGCAGCGCTTTTATGTTGAAATAATAAACGGTTGTTATTGCCAAAGTCATACATATTCATTTCTTTGTTGCAGCATCCTCCTTCTCTTCTTCGCAAAAAAACAGAGTGAGTCAGGCAGGAGCCAGCAGCACTTTAAGCTCACCACCACCATCGCACCACCGACCTCAACTTACTCACATTACAGAAAAGGTGCAGATATGGTATTATTATTACAAAAGCCTACTTTTTACCCAGGTAGAAAGACTTATAACACGGATGTTGGCTACATAACCTAATATGTATGTACATTGCACAAAATACTGCCATCGATATTACTTGCTTTCCCCTTACATTTTGCTACTTCTACACTTTTTGGTGAGCAAACATGTAATTTGATATGTCAATGATGATGAAAATAAAACTCACAATAAAAAATTGGACATAAAAATGACAAAATGACAATAATAATGATGGTCCAAGCAGTAGACTATAAACGTTTCTGGTAATTCACGGAAAAATAATGCTCAAATGAAAATTCATACAAACGCGTTTGTTCAAGCTGAAGTTATTAGCACAGATCCTTACAACATTCTCTAGAGAGATGGATATATATATATATATATATATATATATATCTGCGTCCTGTAATGATGTAAAGAGAATTACATTTGAGAGAGGTTGATTCAACTACTCAGAAGCTAGAAACACAGAGGTCTACTTTCAAAGAAATCCTGAATCCTACAAACTGACTACTTATTTACAGTAAGTACACATAGAAAACTTCTTTCTACCAAATAGACTTTTTTATTCTATTGGGCTTCAACAACAACAGCACACCAGTTGTTTGTATTTTACATGATGAATAAACAAAGACATAAAATTGATTCCCTTCTTCTTGCATGCAGTAAGTAGCAATCAGTCCTCTCTCCTAGTACACGTTCTGATTCAACTCGACTTTTTTTCATGCTGTTGAGCTGAGCTACCAGGATATGATTTCTTGTTTACTCCTTCTTCTTTTTCCTCAGGTAGGATCAAAATTGTATAAAGACGATGATGCTTTTACCACCACATCTTTCTCTTTACCACACACTCTACTCTACTCTGCTCTCACCTTCTGTTTTTCATCCGTTTTTTCTACCTGGTAAGCAGTCATACTGCACAGAGCTATAAAGAGGAACACGGGGAAAATCAGGATTTCTCTTAATAACGGAAGGGTCTTATAGAAAGTTTTTTTTGTATATACATATATACATACATACATACAATATATGTGTAAATAACATAGTATAAGTATAGTCAGACTTGATTCTCATTTAAAACATCAATTTAAGCAGAGTAAGCCTTAATAGCTTTCTATATAATAGCTAGCTATTTTTCCATTCTCTCTTCCTCTCTCTCTCTCTCTCTGCCTGTCCGTCTATAAACATATTATTCCTTTTACTTGCTTTTCTCATCCTTTCTCATTCACATATTCCTTCCTTTTTTTCATCCTTCTGCTGCCTGGTATCCACGAGTTTGGCAGAGTCAGCAGGAAAGAGTGAGGAAGAAAGGCCTAGGCAATAATATTATTATATTCCTACTACAAAGTCACCAGCAACAATCTAGCCTTGCTATAGTAGAACTTTCATGTGCTTCTTTCATTCCCTTTTGCAATTCATAATACTACAGCTCCTGAATCCTGGCTTGACTATGTGTAGCAATAATAATGGTGGAAGCGTATCGTACAGCGTACCGCCACTATCACCACCACCACCACCTCAACAGCAGTACTGCAGCCAGGCCAGACCAGCCATTCAGTATTTTTTTACATGGTTTCTTCGTTTTCTGGCATTGACATGGCATGGCATTAGAGACCAAGACCACTATCAACTTTACTACCACATAGTATTATTATACAGCGTATCAGAACGAAGCGCAGGAGGATCAACCTTGCCGTTATAAAGCAAAAGGAGAAAGGAAGAAAGAGCAACAACTACTACCACTACTACTACGACGACGACGACGACTAGGACGACTACAAAAAGCAAACAAAACAGCTCGTTCTCTTTCTTTCACAATCCATACGTACACATGACACGAGCAGGAGCAACAGAGAGCAAAAAAGCTGCAGATTTTCATGAGGGAAAGAGAATAAACTTCAAGTAGAATTCTAAAACTCATACAAAAGAGAAAAAAACTATGTTGCTGCTGCTGTGCTTGTGGTAGTCAACCAGCCAGTCAGTTTTTATATATATGTGTGTTGAGTTCAGCGTGTACTGCTGCTGCTGCTGCCGTTGTTGTTGTTGTCGTGAGTGAACAAAAACGTGTTTCCTTTCTCAAAATATCGACATTTTTTAACAGTTGAATCTTTTGACTTACTTAGTTGGCTCGGTCTTCCTCACACGTTAATACTATTACCTTTTACCTATCCATCTTGTGTACTTTTTCTTATTCATTTATTATTATGTAAACGGGCTTTTTTAAAACCGTAATAGGTCTACATGCATTATGCATACCCACTTACTTTTTTAAGAAAGAAAAAAAGAACAGAGTGACATACAATAGTAGGCGAGTAAGCAACGCAGACAACAAACAATCCAAGCGTTATTTTTTAATCATCGTTTTACTATTTATTTTACCAAAGTCAACGTCGTCGTCGTGGTCAGCACAGTACCATGTAGCAAAAAATCCAGCAATGCCACCACCATCATCATCATTAGAACAAGTACAAGTTTCTCGTACATATCAACAAATTCAATACTATATCCTTCTCAACGACAGCGACACGGACACACGAGAACTTAAAAAAATTGTTCTATTCTCTCTGCTCGCAAGTGTGTGAGTGTGTAAGGCAAGTACATTATTTCATTTCATTTACATACCTATACCTACTTTTTTTCTACCTCTCGTCTCTCGGTTCGGTCGGTGTACGTACACCAGTTGTTGCAGTGCACATGGACCCACAAAAACAGAGCGTAAGTACAACACATTACATATCAGCTTATTATGCATGTAGTAATAACCTTACATTTAAATGCAAGCAACAAAATAGAACACAGCAGCGATTCATTCCATATTTTTTTCGTTCTTTATGTATAGGTATATGTGTAAAAACGAGGTATTAAAAGAAGAGTAGTAGTATAATATGCCTAAAGATTTTTTTTGAAAACAAATATATATGTATGTACATAAAGATACCATTAGTCCATCTTGTCCATACTGTAAGCACATTATGAAACCTCTTTTTCTCTTATTCATCTTCTCATCATCATTCTTAAATCGGATACTACTAAAAGTACAAAAAGCAGTGTGCATGGACGGATGATGAAGGTCTGGCTAGGTTTTTAGAGAGAGCTTTTAAAAAATATATATTTTATATAGGTATACCAATATTACAATCTATCCACGTTATTTTCCATGATAATCTTCCACAATCATCAACATTCATCAACAACAGCAGAGCGTTTTCTACACACAGACACTCGACTCTCGGAGAGGAGAGAAAAAAAATAAGTAGGGAAAGAATAGAATACCTCTACATCAGCCAGCCAGCAGCAGCACACATGAATGAGGCATGAGGTACGTTGGTGTGCTTGTGTGCTTGATCTTCATCTTCATCATAATAATATTGTCCATTCATACACATAATGCACTTGTGGGTGAATGTGTAACTCTTTTTTTCTTTAAAACTATTTTTTTATAAACTTGTTGTGTAGTAGTAGTAGTTGTTGTAGTTCTTTAATAAGTTGTCTGTCCGTGTGTGAGTGTGTGTGTATCATCGAAAAAATAAAAGCATGATGATATTATTATGAGGATGATGTGATAGGTGATCAAAGTAGTGTGTGTGCTCTTGTGCTCATATAATATCATCGTCTTTTTAAATTTTTTTTTTAAATAACAAAATCTATTAAACGGATATACATTTTTAAGTTAAGTTTAGTTTTTTAAAGTAAGCAAATTTAAATAATGTATAACGACGGCAGTCAGTGCTACTGCTACATTCACTTTCAGTAGCGGAAAGAGTAATAATCGTTAAAGAAAGAAAAGCACTATTTTTCTGAGGTAAATTGTTGATATTATGTAAATGCTCTTTTAAAGGAAGACGATTATCATTCTCAAGAGGAAGAACTTATCTTTAGTTTAACTAGTTTTATGTTTTAGAAGGGAACTACTGCTGCGTCTATAGCAAAGTAAAATGTTAATAAATTATTGCATTTTTCTATTACTATTGTTGTTCTGTGAGGTAATTACAAGAACATACTGACTGTATCTCCGACAGGTGTTATTACCGCGAGTGATGTGATGTTTTTTTTCTCTCTCTCTCTCTCTCTGATTTTCCCTGTTAACTTCTTTTTTTACGCTAGTGGCTGAGTGAGGACCGTTTATCTTTTGTTACTTTAGTTGTTTTGTAGTGAGAAAAAAGAAAACCAATTTTCTTTCAAGAATTGAACAAGCTTAGACAAGACAGACAGAGAAAAACTTACTGAAACGGAAAGCAAATTTTTTTTATTGTTTCAAAAATGTTCATTCAAAATCAAAATAAATCCCCTTGTTCTTTTTACTTGTTACAGTTTAGTTGTTTATTTGATTTGAAGATGCAAAAAAATCGTCTAGTGTGTCTAGTAAAATCTATTAAATATTTTATGTTTTTTATATAATGAAATATTATAAACGTAATATGGATACAAGTCTTGTTGAGTACTATTATTTTTTTTTTTTTCATTGCCCAACATATCCATTGATAACAATCTGCTTTGCTCGTTTCTGGTCCATGATCCATGAATGCTTTCCCAACGATATGATGTGTAATTGCAGCATAAAAATGCAATAATAAATGCAAAGTTTTAAAGTTGGTAGACAACAACAGCAGCAGCAACAGTATGCATTGTTAGACAAACTTGTAGCAAGAATGAAAACATTTGGCGAGAAAAAGTTTTTAAAAAAAGTTCGAAGCAATTGGTATAAGATGATGTTGATGCTACTGGCTAGTAGTTGTAGAAAATGATGATGATGAGAATACAATGAAAAGACTGTACTAGGTATTTTGTAGCTCTAGAAATCATTATTTTTTAAGTTAAGTAAGTAAAGTCATATATGCGTTTTGTAGTGTGCGCAAACATTGTTGCAATTTTTTTCTTTTAACTTTGTTTTGTTTGAGAAAAAAAGCAGTACCATTTTTATGCGTCTAAGAGATTTTCAGCCGTTTTTACACCATTAACTTAATCCTACTAATTATAGTGCTGTCTGCAACTTGAAACTCCCGACAGACTTTTAATGATAAGCTAATGTGCAAAAAACTGTAAAAAATAGAGTTCATGTACTTTATCATAAAGGTAGGTGGTTGCAGTGACTGTGACGAGCAGTAAATCAAAGTTTGAAAGAATAACAAGTTTTTTTAAAGAATAAAAAGATACTTTCTCGGTGCTCTGAATAATAAAACAATCTTCTTTTTTTAAAAAAATGGAAAAGTTCTTAACTATTTACAAGTTCCAAAGTTTGAAGAGTGTAGGAAAGTTATGCACTTGACATTGTTGAAGTAAAATAACACAAACAGTTCTTCCGGCCGAACACGCAGTGTGTAATGTTTGCGCAGTACCTGACAATCATCAATCATCATAGTAGTGAGATCCTTTTTGTTCGAGTTCGCAGTTACGTTTTGCACAGATGATTGCATAAGTTCATTTAATGAAAATTAACAACATCATCATCGTCAGTTTTAGTTTCAGCATTTTGTTCATTGGTCCTGTGCAATAATAATAAATACTGTCTGTGCAATTTTTATTTAATCGTTTTTAATGTTTACGCACTTACAGTCAATTACTTTTTCAAGTCTTCAAACGTAATAAAATAATCGATAATTTTATCAACATTGACAATCACAAATTATTTAATTATTATTTTCTCCGGTATCACTTTATATGTACTTATCGAATCAATCACTCAAGCGGCCGATGTTTACTACAAATGACTTTATTAATGAAAGTTGAAAATGCACTACTGCCACCACTACCATTAGTTTGTATATTTCTCTGGAAGAGAACTTCAAGTCAATTCTGCTGACCGTATCAATTTGTAATTTGCGGTGAACTGCACCTTACTACGTCCACCTTCATTTACCGTCATCAAAGTTTGTAAACTGATCATTTGATCAGGAGCAACGCGTGGAAATGCAAGATATTTACCCAGATGTCGTGACACCTGACCGATTGGTCAATGAAATTCTGCGTGGGCTGCCTTGTGAAGCAGCGCTAAGTGCGAAAGCAAAGAGCATTGCGGCAGGGAGTAAGAAAATATGTCACACCAAATCCTCCTCGTCTTCTGGTATTGGAGATGACCTTGACGTGGCTGAGGAGGATGAGGATGTGGATATGGGAAAATGTTCTTCCATTTCATCTTCAAGGGCAATGTCCATTGAGGAGGCGGATGATGAAGACAGTACCAACAACACTGAAGATGATGCCACGACCGGTAGCAATTTGGCTCAACAAGGGTACAACGAAGTTGTAATCCTCGACTGTCAAAATCCCTCAGAGTATCATGATTGTCATATTCGTGGTGCTATTAACGTTACCTTCCCAGCGATTCTCATTCGGCGCATTGCTGCAGGTTAGTACCTAATTTTTTCTCTGTACCTATAAATTATCAGTGATTCAATCAGTTGAAGTAGGTAGGATAATTATACACGAGAGCAAAGAAACATACAATTGAGTTTTTGTTAAACTCTGCAGCTGCCGTCATTTCTACCATATTATCCTCATTTTCATTATTTATTAGGAAAAATTGACCTATTCGAAAGGTCAAAGGAACTGAAGGCCAAAGTCTCCAATGCCAAAATTATTTTCGTCGTATATGACTCATACTGGAAGCCCGGAGGGGGCGCACTTCCAACAGAGTCATCAAATGTTTCCGCACCTGATGGTGACACTGCCAAAACGGGAACCTTCAATGATGGAAGTGGTAGTCAACAGCCTGTTTCAGGAGGACCTGGAGCAGGAAACGCTGAGCTTTCAGATCTCGTTAGTGTAGTATCAAAGAAATTAGCTCAGAACGGATGTCGCGTGGCCACTTTGAAAGGTATGATTTTAAGCTTATTTGGCATATAATGACGATCCAATGCACGCACCAATTAATGTCTGTTTTAGCATTATCATGATAATTAATACTGGCAACAAGGTTGAAATTTTTTAAAAAACCGAAGCTAAAACTCATAACATAAGCGGACAAAGTTTTCTGTGGGCATATGGATCATAATTTTTTTGGAAATTAACGATTCTTGAGAACTTTGTGAGAGATTATGAGTAGAACCTAAACATATGAACACGTATAATCTAATGCAGGTGGGCTTGCAGCATTCAAGCAACTCTATCCTGAATGGATAGTAACATCAGAAGCCAAAACCACTTGTTCAGGGAGTAATTCAGCTTCCAAAGAGGAACGCTCTTTGGAACCTGGGGAAGTTCCTTTGCTGGGATTAGGAAGTCTCGCATCGTTACGTATACAGGATGATCCTGACACATGTGATTCTTCAATTGGGCTGGACCTTGATGATGTAAGTTAATTTTTAAGTTTAGCGCTTATATTAATACATATATAACCACATTAATATTGGCTTCAATGTCACAATTCCACTTGACATAATAATACAGGATATACATTATCGTGCAAAAAATAATCTGAAGTACTTTTATATAAATATCTAAAAAAAATGCACATAAAATGCATACCAGCCAACATGCTCTGTCGCATGACTTGACCTTTCGTCTTGCCCTCATTTCCTGTTTTTATTCAAAACAGTTTTGTTGTTTCACTCGACCACTTCATTATTATTAACGTCACTAGTGATTTCAACTCTCATTCCTGCTTGACTGACAAGGAAACATTAAGCGCATTTAATATTATTATGGCGAGTATTTAAGTAGGTACTATAAATATTCAAATACTTGATTGGACTGGAATAGCGTATAATTATAAAAATATAGTCGTATTTTATTACATTCCGTCAGCCATCACTCTTTATTATCGCAATTTTCGTAATAATGAAAAATGACGATGAAATAACAAGATAATATATCTATCATGGTGGTTATAATAATTTCTTTAATTTTGCGCCTATTTTTATTTGGTATTTATTATTGTACTTGATGTTCTGCTCTCCAAATCTCCAATTTTTATGTTTTTCCGAGAGCGTAAACTTTTATGGTTTTTGACTTTTGCTCTTTCATCAACAAGCACGTCGTCGTCGTTGTTGTCGAGAACTTCATTCATTCATTCTATTCTATTATGTGTTTAAATCTCCGCGAGACAGACTCGTCAGTCGTCACACTCGAAAACGCTCTCAACTCATCATCATCGCACTAGCAGTAGTTCTCGCTCAGAAATTTTACACACATAACTGGAGTAAATAAGGAATGATGACACGATGTAGATTCTTCATTTGGGGTTTTCATTCATTCTTTATTTTTATTTATTTATTTATTATGACATTTTACTCATGGATTTGGATTGTGTTCATTTCTCTTCCACAATAAGATTGTAGGCGTTGGTGGGTGACGTTACTGCTGCTACTGCTATGTGTGTGTGTGTGTGGTTTTATGAATGCAGCGTCAAGAATGTAGGTTGATGTGCTTTAAATAATATAGTATTAATCCATTGACCATGCCATCATCATCATCTTTGTCCATAGTTGAGATGAAGAAGAAGGCTTGTATGGAATGTTATTATTACTTTCCTCCCTCATCTTCTTCATGAATTCCAGTGAAATGGTGAGTGGAGCGAACCTCGGAAGAATTTCACTGCGCCGTACTTTATCCAAGGTTGAGTTAGGGATAAAAATGCTGAATTGGCCAAAATTGAAATGAACCGTGCATTCATAAAAACGCCTACGCGTCGTATATAAAGAGTCGAGTGGCATGGTATGATAATAATAATAATAATGCAGCATCATAGTCCAGGCCAGTTTGTGTGTGTGCACCTCCTCCCCAGAAAACGCAGCAGTCTTTAGTACAGCGAAGCATAGCGAATTAGTAATCCGTTTGCTGCTGCTGTTAGCATAATAAAGATGATATAATAATATGCTTGACTTGATGTAAATCTCGAAAAGAAATTCAAGATTCATTACATTTATCCAGATTCCATCAAGCGAAAATAAGAAAAATATTCCAGTCCATCCTCGTCTGCCTGAGTGCATATATGCTAAATGGAAAGAAAATTTATGGGACTCGGCTGCGTAAATAAAACCAATCAGACTCAGACATTATTCATTCAAGCCTTTTTTGTACGTTTAGGGAATCTGGAAACTATGCCTTGTAGCCTTTCTATATCCCTTTCTTAGAATAGTAGAAGTGCATGTAACAAAAATACAATAATTTTATTTATAAATATCATTTACAAGACTATCCAATTTCTTAAGGTTTGATTTTCGGGGAATAATGTTTTCTCCACTTTGATGCAAATTGCTAAAAAAAAGTCGTACAAAATCATGTAGAAATTGGGCATGAAAATACTACCATATACTTCTACTACTACGTATACTAGGTATGTACATGTAATGCCACAATGCAATGCTATTGAAAAAAATGAATGAAATCGTACAAGTCCTCAGTATTGCTTTCAGTTCTCACACAAATCACACGAAATGGCAAATTATTGATATATTTTCCCTGTAGTAAGCAGAAATGATATACTGCTGCATACATATATCATCTACATTCATTTATCACTAAAAAAATTGAAATTACTAGGCTTATTTGTGGAAATACTTGAAAAGAATGAATGAATGAAATAGGTATGTACATAGGTAGGTACATAATGTGCAGAAATTACCAATAATACTTGTTCATTATATTAACAAAAATCTTCTTCATCTGTATCTACATTGGTAGGAATATGCCCGATTTCTCACGTAGTATATTTCTTTAAAATATGTAAGTAAACTTGGTAGTAAAAAAAATTTGTTTTTTATTCAATGAAATTTTTGTTTTGTTATCTACACGTACATATTATTCTGTAGTAAGTAAGAGAGTACATTACAGGTTCATTCATATTTGTTTGCCTTGTAGTGTGGTTGGGAAATGGAATTCCCCATTCATTGATCGTGTCAACGTCAACCTGAGCAAGTTATGAACGGGCTGGAAAAAAAATATCACCTTTGAAAAAAATACTACTACCTATTAGCAAAAGAAGCAGTAGTAGTGTACTGTTTCAACATTCCATAGTCATTCATTCATTTTCCTAGCCAGTAGTGGTAGTAATACGCTGTACGCTCCCCACCACCACCACTACTACTAGTTACACATGCAGAGACAAGGACAAGCATTGCATGTATCATTTGCATTTGGTTAGTGGATTGGAATATTATGCTATTATGGAAGTGATGCCTAAAAGTCTTAATATTCCATGTGTGGTGGTGTGCGTACTGGACTAGAGAAAAAGTTAAGAAAAGAAATGAGATTAAGTTTAGAAAGAAAAAAAAATAAGCATACGAATTTCAATATAACTGACTTCTTTGTATGAACAAGAACATGATTGAAATCATTTTTTGGATTATATTTTATTCATGACTTAAAAATTAATATTTGTGCATAATTCATCATCGTATCTCTCACAGGTATGTATGTCATAAAAATAAGTAGGATTTGAGATATGCATACCTACGCATATATTTGAGTCGTTTTGTTTGTGTCTTCAAGTTCGTATTTTTTTCAATTTGCAATACAGTGATATGCCTACTCGCTCAGTAAAAATGTGTGTGTACCTATGTGCTCATTATTATTTTTTCCACTTTTCATTCATTCATTCTGTTTTACAGCGATACAACAGGAAATGGAAAATAAAAAGGTTGAAAATTTGGTATTTAAATAAAATGATATCATCGATAAAGGAAACAAGCAATTTATGCAGAGATTACGCATTGAAATCTCAATTTTCTTTCAGCTTAGCACATATATATTTTTTTTTTTGCAAAAACACATAAAAGTAAACGAATGTCAGCAAATGAGAAATGGCAGAACTTTGACTTTGAGCTCGAATATGCAAATATTAAACAATTTTTTTTTGTTAATGCTGCTGTGCAATATCCGCGAGATGAATGAATGATGATAGTTTTCTCAGAATTATGGCGCACATGTTCTTGAAGCAAAAATCATGTAAAAAAGTTTAACTAAAGTCGTGCGTAATTCTTTATATTTTTATGATCTATATATTATGTGTGCTGAAATATTTAAATATTCCAGATTATACGTAGGTATTTACATTCATTCTGATAATTTTTGTAGTTCAGTGCTAAAGTTCACCTATTCACTTCTCTTCCTGTTTGCGTTTCTTTTCAGGCATTTCCTGTGGAAATCATCCCAAACTTATACCTCGGAAACGCTGCCATCAGCGCAGAGCTCTCGATTCTTGAAAGGAACAACATTAAACACATACTTAACGTCACTCCTGACCTTCCTAATGTATTTGAAAGTAGTAACATACGCTATCTTCAAATTCCCATATCGGACCATTGGACACAGTCTATGCTTAGCTACTTCCCTTCTGCCATCCAGTTCATAGGTAAGTTTTAAAACATTTCCATAAAACTAATAACTACTACGCGGAACAAAAAGATGATGTTGTTTCAGAACAAGTTGTTGCATACAATAATTGTAGGCAATTTCCGCTCCAACACTGTTTCAACAATCTCTCGTAAAGTCACTGTTCAATTCACAATTACACTTGATTCTAAAAGTTCATATAAAGTAAATGTAACTTTATCGTAAAATTTAATTAATTTTGCGAGCTGCTTCTCCTTTCAAAATGCGTTTGCTTTAAAAAGATCACCAAAGTGCTTTCATTATTATTATCACACTATGTAAATGGTGTCGTCTGCATGAGTGCATTAAAGTAAGTGGAAAATGGCTTTTGTAATTAGCTTTTGATTTCTCAAACGGGTGCAAAAAATACTTATTTCGCTTTCCCTTACTGTAAACAATAGCTTATATGACAGAAAGTATATTATAAAACGTCGCGTCTTTGACTTCTGGTTTAGTTACCACGCCATAAATATCACAACAACAAGTCTGCCACCACCCTTTTCACTTTTATTTTTCAAAGAGAATTTTTCCGGCTTACAGACGTCATTACATTGAGCTGATTGAAGGTGTATATGTGTGAGTGGATGGTGTAAGTATGTATTAATTCCAGTCCACCACCACCACCTCTTTCACCGCATCATTATTTGCCTTTCGCTGCCACTTTATATACGCCCTCGCCCTCGTATTCAATTTCATCAACGACTACTCACTTCACTCACTCTTCTCAACTCAATGCTATGAAGGACTTTTTTTAGTACTTGAAACCCGTTTTAAGTAACTGACGCAATTTTACATACGAACATACGTACGCGTTGAATTACTTTCAAGTTGAAAGTGAAACATCAAGGGAGACTTTGCCTCAAGTATGGTACTATTTTGTACGTTTGAACAATAAATGGTAGGCGACCATGTTGAGATGTTGAAGATGATGATGACGATAAACATGGGAAATGACGAAATATGTAGGCAGTCATGTGGGTATTTCCTTTTCTCGTTGTTCATGCAGCTTTTTATTTTTTGCTTCCTGAGTGCCTGTGTTATGTATGAATGTAGTCCCCATTCCATACCACGTAGAAACACATATTAAAAAAGGTCTAAAAATCATATTGATGCTTAGAATGAAAAAGGTCATACCAAATTTTTTAACTGTAAATACAGGTGAAAGCAAATAAAAATGTTGCAGCAAAGCTAAAAAAATAATTAAAAAACAAGTGTAAGAACTAGCTTTGTATAAGCTAATTAGTAATGTTTAAAAGGTGACAAATATAAACTTAATTATCTAGAAAAAGCGAGTTTGAACACTCTCTCCGTATTATTCAAATGAAGCTATTCTCTTGTTAATCATACGAAAGAAAGAAAGGCACGAAAACATCATAATTGAATGTAGGCTCACTTCAGTATCAATGTACATGCTATGTGAATAAATTCTAGATGACTATACATTTAATGTAAATATAGAACCTTTAGTTGACGTAATGTTGTTATTTAGCAAAGCACGGCTTTTATATAGAAAGTCAGCATTGTTCTTTATAACTCTTTTATTCAAGCTTTCTCTCAAGGCAGGCAGACTGGCGTGAATTATTATTATTATTATTATTACCTATTCAAAAATACTGAGAGCTTTCAGTGCGCAATAATATTCATTATTGTATATATGTATATGTATACCCATGTCATCATAGTTGTAAAATACTCTATAAATTTAGGCTTCAGCACACTTATGAATGCAAACACATTTGTTGATTGAGAGAAAAGCACTTGAAAGAATTGAAAGGACGTAGTGCTCATCAAAGCTTTCAAAATAATTCAGAACTCGAACTAAAAGAGCTTAATAGTCTGACTGAAACAATTATTTTTCAAAGGCTGACAATTTCACTTTCTCTAATACTCATTTTCATTAGACTCTTTTTTCTTTTGGCTCTTCAAAATGAACAATTTGAAATTTTGCGTACACGCTTTCTTGCATGTTCAGTATTACAAGACTGCTTTGTTATAAAGCTACAGTCTCAAAAAACCCCGTCTGGAAACTGCCAGGAAGAGTGTATTAAAAAGTTCAAAGAACACCTATCTCTTGGGAGGGTTCATCCCATCTTGCTGCTGCTAAAAATGAAAGCTAGTAGGCAGTTTTTAGTTGGTTCAAAACCCCTGTGGGTTTCTCATCTTTGTACATTTCCATAAACTTCTTGAGTTAATTGCAAACGGGAGAAACAGTGTATTCATACGTTAATTGAAGATAATGATAAATGGAATGTTTTCGTTCTGCTAATGTGTATCCATCATATACCTATAGTTCCTTAAATTATAAGCAATGACGCATGAGGCAAGCGTATGTTATTTTTGTATACATGTAAGTACACTGTTAACACATTCGAATCAAAATACTTTTTTACGCAACTTTATTTTTTGTCAAGTTTTTTCTAGACAGACCTTCTAGCACAAGAATAAGAATGAGTAGATGTAAACTATCGTCATCACTATCACTCATCATCACCATGATCTCACATTGCCAAGTCACAAGTTACAAAAAAAGTGTAGTATAATCACATGAAATGGTAACTTTGAATTAATACCCACAACAAAACAAGGTTTTGCAGCAGTTGGAATTCTTGGAAGCAAGATAATTAGTCCTGTGTATATGTATATATACATATATACCTATAGTTGGTATTTAGCAGGTAGTAATGAAAGTATTTTTTTCTACTTGGCTTGAAATGAAAATTTTTGTGGTTGTTTTTCTCACCATATTTGTTTTAGTTCATTCATTTACTGGAAATGAGAATGAAACTCGACAAGAATACATAATATTCCATTTTATTTGTTGCCACACTTTTTGGTCGACTCTAAACAAACCGTGTTACATTAATGATGACAGCAGCAACAGCAGCAGCAGCGAGGATCACATGAAAAAAGATGAGAGGTACATTTTAGATGAGCTAGTACAAAGATGGCCTCAGGTGAAACAGGCACACTCTTTTATCAAGGAAAAAGCTGCTTAGTGCACAGCAACCAGCTGGTAACTTTCACCAGCTTGCTTTCTGTTGTTTGTTGGTTCTCTTGCTATTAGACATTCAGTAAACTACAGTTTGATGAGCATAAATTTATTTTTATATACAAAATTATGTTGGTTGGTTGGTATACGTCTTTCTATACATACTTGGGTTGTACACATTTAACACATGACTTATATAAATGTATTATGGTTGATGTACATTTTTGGAAGAATCAGTTAAAAACAAAATATATGAAGAATCCATTAGACCAACAACCACATAATATCGATCCCGTCTCTCTGTCTATTTACCTTCATTGTTGCAGCCAGACCAGCAATACAGCAAATAGCAATAATAACAGCAAAAAAAGTA
>JAHZMT010003370.1:0-25205 GCA_027743785.1 Sinhomidia bicolor
ACATAAAATGGTTTCCATGAAATGACTTACACTTTAGTGAAAGATCACGTTCTTTTATTTTAATGATCTGCCTGCACTAATCTGCAGTTTATTATTATGAGGTACAGCGAGTAGCAATGCACCTTATCATACCGCCATTCATATCCGTATGTCTGTCTACTAGTATGCACATACTCTAACTTCAAAACGCTTGCGAGTTTTTAACTTTTTTTTCTTTTAGCAATCAATAATTACTAGTCTTTATGACTAGGTTAAGTTCGTTATTCAGCTGCATCGGTCGACCGCGACCGTTAGAAGCCGTTAGTGCTTAAAATATTTTATGTAGCTGCATGTGCAAATAGCACTTGACTTATGGGTCATTTTTAATAACAGGAATCCGGTGTCAGACTTAAAAATTCTAACGGTTTCTGAGAAAATGACCTTTAAAATTAAAAATATTTAGCCAAACTCCAAAATTTTTACTGCTTCGCTGTAGCTTTTTTGCAACATACAATGTACTAGTTTGTTTTTAATAACAGGGTGGTCGTAGATAATATATATATATGCATTTATTTTCAATCTTGTTAAAATGCGTTAAGCTTTTACTGATTTTTATTGATCTTCAGTAAATTTGAGTACGACAATGATATGAGTTATGTAGTTTAGTTTGCTAAATCTCTTAAATCTTTTTGACTTTTAGCCCATAAACATCTCATATTTCTCTCAAAATCGTATTCTCTCGGAACAAAGACAAAAACGCCAAAATTTCTTTTGAAAGTAGCGAGATTTCCACTAATACAATTTTCCCTGTAGACTTGGACTTGGCCGACAATAGTGATATTTGCAGTAATGTCATCTACATTGGCTGAAATTCCGTACTCCTTTTCTGCAATTTCTCTCAACATTCCAGTGACGAAAATATCCTCCATTCGGAAGAAATTCGCTTTCCCTCTTACAGAATAGAGTTTTTCAATCCAGTCTCTTGAAATCGCATAACCTCCTCCAATACAGTATGATGGAAATTTTTCTGCTGACCATTCTTCTTCGGAAACGTAATACTTTCCAAAGTAGCAGTATTTACAGCGAACAGGTTTTCCCGTTCTAACATATCGACAGTACATGTCAGCAAGCGGGACTTCTTTGGATCTGAACTTAATACTGTTTAAAATATCATTGTCTCTTAAATCTAAAATTTCAGGAATATCCAAGAAAACGTCATCATCGACCTTTACAATAAAATTTGCTTGAGGGCACCTCTGGAGAACAAACTTGTAGCCCAGTAAAGTTTTGTATGTGAGATTTAGGTATGTGTCTGCAAATGCACCAACGAGTATATCTTCAAAATGAGTTTGTTCCTCCAAAAGTTTGGCTTCCTCTAGTTGAAGCAATAATCGCGAGTATGGGCAAATAACATGCGGAGAAAGACAATGATGACTTTGGCCCATTAAAAACACAGTTTTCACAATCCACTTGTTGTGTCTTTTTACAGATCCCCATGTCTCTCGGATAAGCTGGCGTTCATAAAAGTGATCTCTGGAGGACTCCACAAGAATAACAAAAAGTGGATCTTGACCATCTTTGTTTTTGCTTGCTTGATTTTGGTGGCACGGAGAATCTACAATGATTTCCAGAAGCTCGTCAACAATCAATTTTCCAGAGTCCACATGACTTGTATTTTTGAACTGACGGAGGAGTTGAGTTTTTCTTGTCACATCACACAACTCCTCGATTATTTTCAACTCTGATCTGTCCATCCTTTGGAGCGGACAATAATTATTCCAATTTTTCTGAGCCAGTTTTACAAAAAGTACCACGAGAGTTATAAAACTAATGACAATTAACAGCTTTTTCTTCCTTTTGATATTTACTATCATGATTCAATAAGATATAAAGTAAACTAATACTTGACTTTTTGTCTTTCTTTGAATGTTAAAATTTCATCTTTTTGATTTTGATATTTAAACTGAAACTTTGTCTAAGTCTAGAAGCACCGAAGCACCTTTTCAATTATTACGACACTGAGTCTACATTTTATTTATTCACTAACTTAGCTTAGCTTATTTATCGGCTTCAATATAACAGGCAATCATTATTGGCACAATCTCAGACATGCACATGTGTGGTGAACCTACTAACCAACCTTAGTATGGGCATCGGGCATAACCAACTTCAAACGGATGTAGTTAATTAGAAGTAATTAATTCAACCACAACAATTTTAAAACTATTAGTATTTATATCATTTTTTGTACGTGGTAGTGGTAATAAACTATATTATACGTTGGCTAGAGTTCAATTAGTAGTTGTATGTAGTAGTATTGACATAAAAAAGATCCCGATTACGAATGTATTACGTAGCTACATATACAATGCCAGATGGCCAGTTATCTTGTCTTCTTATCTTGCCTTAACTAACAGTAACTTATGTTATCAATGTTTTCTCGCTGTTTTATTTACACTCTTTGGTATCAGTACCGAAGTGCATGCTTTCCATTCCATTTTTCATCGCTAATTTTTCACTTTTATCTCATAGACCACTAAAGTTTTCATGAATGTATTTTGATGCTTTCAAAACTCATCTGAAATTTTCATGTAAGGAAATAATTGTATTGCAGAAAATAATTCTTTATTTTTCATCCATTGTTTTTCAAGATCACGAAAATAACAATGTTAATACGAAGGACAAAGGTAGGTTTTGCAGATTAGGTGCATGTGGAAAGAAACTAATGATAACAACCTTCATCAATGACATGCTAACGACAGGACGTGACTTGGTTCGCTTTCTTGAAGGTTGGTATACGCCAGATTCATCTTTTTAAAATGCATTTATCCACGTTTAGAATATAAATGATCATCACTATTCACTACTGGGTAGAACAAGGTTACACCCTTGGAAGAAATTACATTTATATCTGATACAACTTTTGCATTGATGTTATTCTTTAAACTCATTCGAATCTCCGTAAAGGAAAATAATTGGGAACAACTAAAAATTGACAATTCCAAGTATAAATTATTCCTTCCAAAGTTTTTCGTACGGTATGAGTAACAGTAAAAAATCAGCGGAAACTTATAGCTTTCACACAATATTTCTTTTATTTTTCGTCATAATATTTTTAATTACTTCATTAATTACCCGTGGACCAAGACCTGAATTCAAAACTGAATTGCAAAGCTCGTCCAGTCAACAAGAGAAATATCATGATACGCTTCAAGTGGATATTGACATCACCTCAAAAGAAAGGTTAGCAATGGCGGAGATAATATGGAGGAAAACACAAGGTGACCGTAGACGCGCAGTTTCCAAGAAAGAAACCAATTTCCTTAAACCAACAAGATTTACGGATTTGATTCAATATTTTCCTCCTTCGTTTAACTGTCCCCGTTACACGGAAAAGATTGGCAATGCAGACGACGGAAAATGGATTTGTGGAATGGATTTGTTCGAAAGAGCCCATGAATGTGCCATTTATACTTTTGGGGTCTCATCATATGATCCAGAATCTACCTTTGAAGCTGAAATTCTTAACCGTACTTTGAACTGTAAGGTTTACGGATATGACTTTGCTCATACAAAACTTGGGCACGGTGTGGAGATATTTAGTCCACGAGTTCATTTTGAAAGCATGGGAATTGCTTCCAGTCACGTAGAAAATATGAATTTGGTAAGAAATTTGAGAGTACTTATGAGGGAAAATGGCCATGGTTGGATTGACATTTTAAAAATTGACATTGGACCGGATGTAATTGGTGTATTGGATCAAATTATGGACGATTTTGAAGAAGTATTGCCATTTGGTCAACTTGTAGTTAGCGTAACAACGCATGACAATGAATATCCAGTTGAGGCTTATTTCGAATGGATGGAAGATCTGGAGGAAAGAGGACTACGACCATTTCATGCTGAGCTCAGACAAATCGATTGTTCAAAAACTGCAGAACAACCATCTGCGACTTTTGAATATTCATTCATAAATTTGAGAGGTAAACATAGGCTGCTTACTAATAAGCATGATTAAATAGGTATTTAAAATAATTTTTAATGTTGCGAGTGTGTGTACCTTAACTTGCAATATTCTAAGTCAACTGAATATTAAGCCTTTGGTTTATTTATTAGAGAATGTGAATATATTAGCTTTTATTTATCCGAAGTGGTTTTATTTACAAAATTCGAAGGAAAAAACTTAAAATATCCAGTTAAGTTATATACTTATGTACTTTAATTTATTCCTATTACCTACCTTTTCTGTGTGATGATATAAAAACTAAACTTTTAAATCAAATTTCCCTTCAGTTTTAGTTTTTGTGCAAAATATGTAGACCTCAAAATATTATATAATAAAAATGCTATAAGCAATCTTTATGGATTAATTTGATAAAATGAGACATGAAAACATGGTTAAATTTTTAAACTTCTAAAAAACTTAATACGTTTAAAGATAGCAATATTTTTGTGAGTACAAATTTATTTAGAAGTTTTATATCATCATCCGTATATTTATGACTATATGGTTACAATTTTAAAAGGATTTTGATAAAAGCTTATAAAACTCAAAACGTAATTTTACTTGCACTTTGGCATTTCACTCCACACTATCATATAAGTAATTGGTTTTTGGGTCAAGGAAAAGGGCACTGATTGAGTATTTTAGATCTAAACCAGAACAGCATTACAGGAGGAGGTAAATAAAATAATACCAGAAGAGAGCTTCAAAATCGATAACAATTTCATCCGGACAGCATAGATGTCAGAAAAACTACTAAAAGCCATTAGGTATGTCTATGTTGACATTCATTTGATACTGTCACACGGTTTTGCACATACTCGTAAAAATACAGTTATATAGACCACCTCGACGTGCATGTGGCATGTACATTTGTAAGAACTGATATTAATTCTGATTCTGGGAATACTATGAAACTTAATCCAAACGCTTTCTTCCGTAAACTTTTTAAGCAGACATTTCCAAAAATGAACTAGACTTTATACGTTCTATCTACAAAGTAGAGTTATTATTAACTCTGCAGTATTGTGAATTCTTCCAGTAACTAATTTTTTACTTGGAGAAACGATTTTAAAAATAAATGTTGAGAACCCTAGTCAGCAACTACAAAGTAAGCAAAAATTAGCAAGTAGCAAAACCTGATTGAGTTACTTTATGCGAATGTCTGTGAGTCAGTCCGTACGTCCGTGTAGACGGTATCTCACCATCTCAGAAACCGTTAGACTTATTTAAATTCTGCTTTCTTTCAATGATATTCGATTATCTTTATTTGTCACAATATGGCTCTGAAATTCGGCGTACAATAGCAGCTAATAAAGTTGTTTTGATTTCAAAGTGTTTTAACGGACAAAATAGGCATCTTCTATAATGTTAAAGAGGATTTTACACTTCGATTTTTCACGTAGTATACGTACGTATTGTACAAACGTTATTTTACTTTTGTTGTTTTTGTTTACTTAATTATCTGTTTATTCTGATAAAATCGAGAATTCGTTTACATCAGGTAAATGGCCCATATTGACAGAAATATACAAGCATAATGTCAAAATGAAAAACCCGTTGCCTTTCCAAAGACATTCGTAAGAATTCGGTAGACAACTTTCAAGTATCAAGTTTCCATCATGCCATGACAAGGAAATTGGGGCATTATGTGACGAGCAAAAGCCTTTTGTTTTGATATTCTCTTTGTTAAGAATACCTTCAACTTTATATACCAAAACTATCAAGTGCATTTTAAACATTCTTTCAGAGTATCGGATGCCGCCTTCACAGTAATATCTACTCAGACTTTGTGTCGATTTGCTATAATCATGACTCATGACATGAACTTCATGGTTGGTTACCTACTTTGAAATATAAAATTCACAGTAGTAGTTTAAGGCAGTTGTATTTTGAAATAGTTTTTTACGAAATGTCAAAAAGATTTTACAGGAAAGCACGAACATTTGTATTGGTTCATGTAGCTGTCACGTTGACTTACCTACAACCAGTACGACTATGACAATTTACCTTGACTATAACTACAGCTACAATTTATTGTTCTATCCGCAGCCGTAACTACGCGTACATTACAACCAAAACCACATGAATGAATACCTAATAGCATTTTGATTATGCTAGCTCACAAACAAACTGTCCTTTATTTTTCATACAAACGCATTTTATCAATTTACGTTACTCCAGTCTACAAATCTGGTTTTAATTTTTATTATTAATATTGAACTAAGCTAAAAAAGGACAAGCATGTTCCAATCAAGTGTTAACGACTCGCTTTATATAGATTTGTCAATTTATTTTTCATTCTTTGAAATGAACTCACAGCAGCACCAAAATTATATAATAGTTAATGCTACTGGAATGCATAAAAGATTATTACTGAGCATTTCTCTTGCGCAATTTCAATTGAATTCATAGAAAGAATCCTAAAGAATTCTTTAGTTTCGTAAAGTCGTAAATTAAAATTCTCAATATTGTTCGAATGTTAGACGAATGCATGCAATGTCTGCTATAAAAGATTTTTCACCAACTTCCCCAGACGGCACATGGATATTTCGCTGAATTCACAGAATTTTACTTACATGTGACAAGTGACATTTTCATGGGAATTTTTCAGAATTAATCTTTGTCAGCAAAAATAACGCCACGAGGAATAAGCTTTTATCAACATTTGTAATTAATTAAATACCTCATATCTGTTGATTTCGTACTTTTAAAAAATACTATATGTAGAATACTTTCTGTGTTGAACACGGGATGGAAAAGTTATAGGTTAGTTGTTTCTTTACCGGTACCATAATTCCCATTGGTTAATGACCAAATCAGCTAAAAATTAAACCTTATTCTATATTCTTCTGGAAGTTTCTTAAGGGGATCTTCGACACAACCACATTATTTTATCATACACCATTAGATGTTTTTATAAATTATAAATAAATTTCATAAATATAGGACCATCAGTGTGCCCCCACGAAGATTTTGATTCTAATCGGTTCAATTTGTATATGAATAAAACGGCGTAACTACGGGATAACTGAATTTCTACTGAACCTTAAAGACTTGCGTCAATCAGCAATTAAAATACCCAAAAAGAATCTACGGCTACCATAGAAATTGTTGATTAGTAAATATTTTGTCCATGTCTGCCGTACGTATTCGAATATGATGAATTATTTTTGGCGTTCAAAGTATAATTTTCATACAAATAATCTTAATGTCGTAGTACCACAAAAATAGTTTTCGTGGTACAAATCAATGTTGGTCTAAAAATGCGTTTATTGAATCCCTTAAAAAAAAGCAAAAATAGTATTTTCAGCATTCATGAGTTAAATTTTTGTAGTACATACATGTCACCTTTGCATGCTAATAAATAGTTGTGAAAGTGTCAAGAATTAAAGTAGAAAAACAGCCTACCATTCATAAATAGAACAGCTTTAGTTTCTGAAGACAGATATTTTTAAATTTTACGCTAAGTTCAGAGATTACTCTCTGGGTACTTTCCGTGTCAATTGAAACCCTGAATTTTTCTGGTTAAGAAAAAAGAAATGGTTACCAATTGCTTAATACTGAACAATGTTTTTTGTAAATACAAGATATTTATGACTATAGCTAAAATGTTAGTATTTTCTGTTTCGGTTCATATTATAAAATATGTTGATACAATGTGGGCATTATAAAGTAACTACATACAGGGTTTGCTACCAAAAAGCAGCAGCTACTAAACTTCCTGAATTAAAAAACTAGGTATACAGTGCAGGGAGAATAAACTTTGCTGAACATAGTTGACATGACATGTGTACTTTTACTCATTTTTCACACAGAAAATCTTTTTTTAAATTTCGTTTCAAAACGAATTTATTTTTTGTACGATAAATATTATAAATACATACATATATATATTATATACTATTATTTACAATACAAAACGTAAATAAAGTTTAATCTACCAATATGCAATATATGCTGTACAAAGCAATTTTGTTTGCACTACATAGCACAAATATACAGTATATTTTTTTCCTACAAACAATATATATTTATACATACAATAAATACTATTCAGTTGTATATGCGTAAGAATGCATTGACAAGAACTAAAGAAGTAAACGTTAGCACAATTTTGAAAATGTGAAATAGTACGCAATATAAGCATGTTATGAATCAATACCGAGTGTTACCAGTATGCCAGTATTTTTAAATTGCTGTTTACTATTCATCATTGTTTATGTTTGCATTTGAGAAATATTGAGTGAGTTTATCAAAATAATATACACGGGTAAGTAATATAGTAATATGGGTCATTTGAGATATTGTATAGTTATATATGAGTCAGGAATCGTGATCGCATACAAAAATCGATTATATCTATATAAAGAGCTTATCCAAAGAATTCTATGCAACATGATACATGACATGTTCATATTTAAGAAGAACGGAAAATACACAAAATTTGTTGATAATAAAACAAAAAACATGAAAAAATGTTTCTCCTTCAGTTTTAAAATAGTACACTTCATTCACATTCAGCACTCATTAAAGTGTTGTCGTTTTTTGAGAATGTGATTCAGAGTATTATTGAAGTAAACTCTTCGTCATAAAAGTGTTTCTGTGGCAGTAGTAATTTACAAACGATTTGCCGCATTTTTTTGCATCTTTTTGCATTTTAACAGAAAAATCTGAATATCCATAAAATGGATGTAGAACAAGGATCAGTGCAAACGCAAAGTATTGAGCTACTTTCAGATAATAATGATGATACTAGTGATTCCTATAAATTGTCCACTAACGAAGAGAAGATAGTGTAAGCATTTTTATTTTGCACTTAAGTGCGTAGAATACACAGTATTTTGCACGATCTAAAATTTTTATCATATTTAATACTATGTTTATACCAAATAATTAAACATTTAAGTTTGAATTGTCAACGAATACTCTTGCAAATATCTAGTATGTGTATACATGTAGATGATGAGAACATAATACGAAGGAGTAGTGGGGGTAATAGATTATTATTTTAATTGTAGTAACTAAAAAGGAATTTATCACCTACTACATCCTTTAATTTAAATCAATTTTAGTTCAGAGACGTCACACCCTGAAAAAGAATCAATACTCCAAAATTTACCGAATGGAAATGAAAACACTGACAATGGGACAACAACTACCCAAAACAATAAAACTTTGATTGAAATACTGAGCACGTTTGCAGAAAAGTTTATCAACTTTGTTTCCAGTGACAAAGAGCCAGGGTAATATATCCATACCTTCCACAAGACCATCCATTTCGAAATTGTTTTAAAAAACTAAATTTGTACCGTTTTTATTCAGGCAACGACAGTCCGTATCTAGTCGATTGAATGCTTTATCGGCCGTCATAATTTTAGTTTGCGTGATCATACTTTGCATTTACGTCGTACGTAGTCAAGCAACTGGACTGTCAATGTCGCCATCAACAGGATTAAGTGAAGAGAAATACTATAGAAGCATTTACGGTGCTATCCCATTGCCAACTAACACGGAACCAAAAGGGTCTACTTACACATGGAATTCTATACAAAGTATATTAGAGTCCAACAAGGACAAATATCGTCTTCACATTCAAGTAGAAAAAAGCAATCATCCTAAGCAAATTTCACAGTCATTTTTTGATTTCGAAACCTATAACAAAACACTAAAAATATCCGGTCGACCTAACTTCTGTGTTAAATCAGATGACAATTTTCCACCAGAAAGTGTTACTGCTTCCGAAACAACGCACTTGCATCTTTCAGATATGGGTGATTGCTATGAGTACACCAAGCTTATTCTGACAAAGTGGAACTTTCCCAAGGTGAATCATATTAAACTACACAAAATGTTTATTCGGGAAGAAGAGTTTTATGCACTTTCGAATTTTATTGATAAGCATAACAATACTCTACATAGGGTAGAAATTGACGAATGCGTCTTATGCCAAAGCTCAATTTGTGATGCAGGTTTGCTAAATTTTCCAAACCATGACTTTCAAGTCAGTATTACTAGGCGACTTGAGAGTCCTGATTCAATATGACTTAAAAATTGTCAATCCGAATACTTAAAATGGCTTAACCAAACTTTGTATGTTACAGTAGGTAAGGGTCTTAAACTTATGACACCAATAAAGACGAAAAAATTCAAAGAAATTACAATATGTATAGATTTTACTTTCATTTGTTTTACTTTATTTCCATTACACATTAACAATCAAAATCAAGTCAAAAGTGCGCAGCATCAATAAACAAAAGTAATCCACCACAAATCGCTTTCCAATTACCCAAAATATTCCATATTTAAATTTAATGGGTGCACATGCCAATCCCTGTCTCAAGCTAATTTGAGCTTCTCTTGTTTTATTCTTTGTGTAGTTCAATCTTGCTCGTTTGTAGTGAGATTTAACAACTTGCACGCACATTTCAGCCGCTTTGACAGACGGAGGAAGAACCACAAGGTGTCCAAAAATGAAAAAAATTGCAGAAAACATGGCAGCGTAATAAACGGGCCAAGGAACTTTTCCATAGCATTTCACACAACACCAGCAGCATCCTACTGTGCTCCAGAACAGAACTCCCAGAGCTAGGTAAATAACTACATTTATCCATTCTCTAACCTTGCTGAAAAGTAAGCGTAGTGCTGTGTAAATAGCTAAAAATCGTTGAAAATTTGACGTACGCAAAGTAAGTATTTGAATAATTTTTGCTCCGTGATCTATTGAACAAAGTGCACAGCATCCAAAGAAAGTTGTCGTGCGGGCTCCCTCCAGTGTAAAGTAGAAGACGACAAATGTACGAATGGCAAATGCTATAAAAATTTCATTTAATTCACGATACAATGGATTCGTCAGAACGAGCTCTAATATCAGAAACGTTACGTCATAGTTGGTATAAAGAGAGCCAAAAGTACATGCTATCGGGGCAATTCCTCCACAGAATACAATTATGAGCAGCACAAGTCCGTACCGATCGGTGAGACGATCACGTAGTTGTTCATGCCATATTGCAGAGGAGGGTCGGCTACCGGGGTGTTCTGTGACAATGATAAAAACGACAAGTGTAAAAACTAATGTAATATGAAATGCCAAAAAAGCAAATGAGATATTAATTACCTCGTGTTAATTTTTCACAAATTCTCATTTCTTCATTTACGGTGCTAATAATTGCTTGAAGATTTTTTAAAGTTGTGATAGTAATAATAGTTACGATTACTATGCCAAGACCGGTTAAAGTTATTATGGCAGCTTGTACTTTGTCTACACGTAACTCTGGTTGACACAATGCACACACAATTGGCGTAGATATTGAGACAATTCCAAATGCAGAAATGCTTAATAACGTTGTTAGCCAAGGCAACCATGTCCAAATAGACTGAGAAAGTACTAAATACGAATAAGTTTCGTCCCAGGTCACAGGGATTGGATACAAGACGAAAAATGCTCGTGAGTGAAGGCGAAATGTGACTTTTTGAAGTTGAGTAAGCATGATTGCTTGATGCCGTATGGACATTTTCCCTTGTATATGACGTTAGTGAAAAAGATTTTGTTGACTTACCACCATTAGCTCAAATTTTCACTTCAGCCTTCTTCTCTGGATAATTTTGCTCGAAGTTTCTTTGAAATTTTATTGTCATTCTTGTCAATCCTTCCATGGTAGCTTAATTTTCGGTTTGGTAATATTAGTAAAAATCATATTGATGATGAAGCCAAAGATACTTACGTCAATAGTTTTAAACTAACCGTTCTCTTTTATTGATTACTAGGTGTGCTTATAGTAGATAATACTGAATTCGATATAATTTGGTCATATGTACAATATTATGGAAGCAATACCTATCATTTTATCAAGTTCGTAACATTAAATTAGACAGATCTGTGATCAAGTTAAGGTTAAGTAATATAATGTTGTAGAAATTAAATTTGTAAGGGTATTTCAGATTACAGAATACATGTTAGTTACAATGCCTTATCACATTAATTTAATTGGTTGATTTTTATAGTAGGCCTCAAGCAAAAATACCATCCAGAGATGGAAACAAATTGATGAATCATGATACTTCCATATCATTTATTGGAAAATAATAGGAGGTAAAGAACAGATTGGCCACAGTAGTAATTTTATTGTCTGATTTAGTACTTGTTTAGGTATTTAGTATAAATTAAATAAAGATCTGATAAGATAGAAATCTGTGAAATTTTGAAACGTGACCAAAATATATTTGTATTTGTTAGCGACAATCACTGAACGTGAGTTCTTTTCTCTCCCATCTAGCGTAACTACGCGTGATAACTGTAGTAGAACTAATAATATTAAAGTAACAATTGAGTTGTGTTTATTTCAATTTCTTAAATTTGAACTTTTATTTTCTTCCATTGTCGTACTATTTTTGGTTCATACTCTATTTTTTAAGGTGAAAGGCAAATTGAAATTTATTCTAATTAGCTCATCAGTCTTTCACAAAGGAAATTTTGAAGACTGGTTTTAAAAATCATATTTTGCCTATATCATCCCAGGCGGAAATGTAGGTAACTAATAAATGTATCGTAAAGGTAACTAGCATGAATTTTTTAATGATGTTACAAAGTGCAGTGTGCATGTTTTTTGCTCTCATTTTTTTCATAAGTTAACACTATACAAAGAAGATGAAAGGAAACGGAGGAGTGTTCTGAAAATCATAACAACTTAATACGATAATAAAATTAAAATTAAAAATTGTTAAATGGACGCGTTTGTAGAAGACAAAAGTATACAGCATTGCTACTGCTGATGTGAATAACTGGGTTATTGTTTGTGCTGGTAGAACTCAACCAACATAACATATCCAACTCATACATACTTTTTTGTTATTTTATAGCATTTATTTTGTGTACTTGCTTTTATGGTTGTAGTTTTGCTTTGATTTTTTTCTTAAAAGAGAATCAATTTAAAATATTCTTTGCTCCGGCAAGACTGCTGTGTCACTTTAAAAGTCGCATTCGCATATCGAATCATATACGTTAGGCTTAAAGCATTTTAAATTCGCGAGGAAGTAAACTCTAAATAAGAAGATGGACAAGTTGATTGAGGACAAAATGTAAAAATATCAGGTAATACACCATAATTATTCGTTAGTTCTGGAAATTACATTTGCATGACGTATGCATCTGTTTCGATTGTGATTATATATCCTGATGATTATTATTATAGTGGGTAGAAAATCCATTTCCCTCAACTTGGTAAAGTGCTACGTAAACTGTTTATCTACTACTATAGTGCACACAGTGTATATTTTAAAATGTGATAGGTACATGGTACAATCTCGTATATTATTTTGCATAGCGTACTACACAGGTAAATGTACTACTGAGGCTATTTAATTTTTACAGTATCGTTGACATTGACATTGACTTTGGTTGTCAAAGTGCTTACCTATCATAATAATAATTACTTAATTGGAATGGCTTAAATGAAAAGTTGGTTTACTCTTTGCGAAGGCTAAAATTAAAAAGGAAGAGTTCATTTCACGCTGTTAAAGTGTCGCCTGATCAGAACATTTTTGCTGAATAAGTGAAAAAATTTGCAATGGTCATCAGATCACAGTTTTTTGGATAAAATCCTATTAGATTCTCTTCGATGGTATAATTCAAAGGAAATGTCAGTTTGACACGGAAGCTTGTTGTGTGCACATTGTTATAAAATTTTGTTTTTGGTTTTTAAACAAAATATTTAAAACGCTTTGCAAATCCATTTTGACAGAGTAGCCAGTTTAAATTTACCTTATCTAAAACAATGAAAGTAACACCAATTGTTGCCACTGTACTAATTCTAGGATGCTTCGTATCAGCAAATTCAGCCCTCCATGTGCAAGGTACACAGAATGATACATTTTACTTGACGTGTTGCATATTAGTTTAACAGTTTATTAAATATTAATATTTTCACACAGGAAATTCCATGCTGGAGCTGCCTCATGAAAATACCATTTCCAAACTTTTGACCGCTTACAGTTCTAAAACGTGGGGAGCTCATGATCGTACAAAGAGGTCAATGAAAGAGAACATTGAGAAAGGATTCAAAGAGTTTTCCGAAAAGATTAGTAAACTCCCAGATACATTGAATGCAAACTTGAAAAAATTCTTTGAGGAGAGAGGAATATCAATGGAGAGCATTCAAAATATTCTTAATGACATTTGGCAGGCAGTGGAGAAATTGATTAATGAAGTGAAAAAGGCGATGTAGATATTCAAATAAATTAACGACAATTTGTTACATGAATTTTCTGAATGTTTTTATAATAAAGCTGTATTATGTAAACTGTATCATATCGTAATAAAATCATGAGTATCTAGTTTTATGTTGAAATTTTTAAAAAGCATCCAACAAGCATAACTAAGGTATTACAATCTGGTTTCCATTTGCCCGAATAGAGCCATATATGGAAATGCATGTGTATATAAACTAAACCGAAATTGATGTATCGACAAGGTGCAACTATAATTTACCTATTCCATTTCGTCAAAGCAATTAATTGTGTTAGAGTAGCACCGTCATCTTGTTATGTGAAGAATCCCAGTGATAATACAGCAACCAAGTGACAAGCAGTTACAATGTCCGTGCAAAAAACATGAGACAAGTATAACTTGCAGAAATAAATGTGACATGTCTCATATTGCTAAATGTAAGCCAGCTCATTTATGGATTTACCAAAAGATTTCTTAAACATTTTGTAACATACAGATAGATTTTACTTCATGGTCAGAGACCACGCACAAGTGTTGGACAACGAACCAATTCGACAAACCAAACTTTATACGTTCATACTTTTCTGAGTTACATATCGCACATAGGTATATAAAATAGAATAGCGTAAAAATATTCTAAACCAAGGTAGATTATAAATATAAATGTAGCATAAAAGGTGTTAGTTCTGTTGTAATTAAAACAGACAGATATGATTTCTAAAAAGTATTTTTTGTCAGTAAATGAGTGCATTTGAATGTTTTTTAAATATTCGAAATGACTGCAGCATACTTTGAGTAATTAAACATTACTTATTTTATCAATCCCAAAGTTTTGATGCATACGTGCATTATAAATTCTCATTAGAGAATATTTTTTAGATAGCTTGTAGCAGGTAAATATCACTAGTGATGGAATAAACTAGTTAAATATGTGCCATATTAATGTTGAATATTGCAATATTCTGGAAAAATCACAAGAAAATTAATAAGCATATATTTTTAATTGAGCAGATGTCCTTTTAGCATAGGTATGCACACAAAAAGCTTGTCTGGCATTTACAATCCTTCGTTGTTAGAATTGGGTCATTGGATATTAATTACTTCTCTTTGAATAACGCAGGACAAGCCAGGAATGCATTTCTATAGTCATCATCCATCACTCATAACAGTGACCATGATACCAGGATTAAAATATGAGCGTGGTTGGAAATGAGTGGAAGTCAAAGCAAATGGAAAAGGATAGTGCAATGCCATTTTCCGATGTTCCGATTAATAGACTCGTAGTACAAAAAGTTCATATGACAGCTATAAACTTTTCATTTTCAATTACCACCCCTCACAACAGTTTTCTATGTAGCACAGAAAGTTTGTTTATAGGAACGTATATTTTTAATCGATATTATTTGTTTCTGTATAATTACCGGTAAATGTATCAGTTTTATCTTTGTTTTGTATTTGTTGGTGCTGCCAGGGCTGCCTGCTATTTTTTTGTGATATTATATACTGTGTCGAAAAATTTCTAATGAATAGCCGAATCTCTAACAAATGAACATATGCTTAGAAACTCAAACTGTTGTGAGTACCTCATCCGGTCAACTGGAAGTGGGGTAGATGATTGCTAACGAAAAGAAAGTATAAATATGTTCAAGGGTCTTTTGAAGGGACTATGGGAAAGTTACACATACCTAATCAAAAGATAGGTACATGTTACCCCAGATGGTTGAATCATAACAAAGTAAAAGTAGAATGCAGAACATAACATTTGCTTTAATAAGAAAAGAAGACTGGGCAAAGTTGCACTCTGAAGTATTATCAATTATCACATACACATATACAATATAATTTGAAGACTGGGTGTGGATAAAAGATAAGTATATGGAACTGAAATGTTAGCTTATGAGCTTTACTATTTTTACGCCTTATTATTGCCATGCTGTTTACAACTTGCATCCAAGTTTACAACTAAACTTCCAAACAAACTTTTAAAAGAATTTCCTTTGTGCAGATTCTATAAATGGATGAGCACTTGACAGTTACAATGAAGCCTACTTACGTTTTAATTACGTAACTGACAATTAAGTAAAGTGAAAGTTATACATGACGAATGCCGGCAGCTTATACCAATGGCGACCATCAGCTATTTAACCGTGTTGAGCAGTATATGAAACAATGTACCCATTTAGTTTGGTTTTTAAAACTCTGCAAAGGTCTAAATTATAATTGACTGATCATGAGAATATATCGTTGTCAAATACAATGGAAATAAAACAAATTGTAAGATAGATAGATATACTCATAGAATAAATGTTTATACAACAAAAGTTTTTATTTATTCTGTATTCTTTTTCTCCTCAATTGTACTTTATATGTAGTATCTCTTTTGTTTTGTAGCACTGATTATTATGACATACGAAATTGTTGACAAAATAAATCATTTTATTACAAATACCCCTAATATTTATAGTAATCACAATTCACAACTATCAATCAAAGTATTTACGGCGAAATGCATCATAGAGTTCCTCACCATCAACTGCACTTCTGCTATTAAAATAGTCATTTCCAAAATTAGTAAGCTGAGATCTGTTGTTAAGCATTGCTGCAGCAGTGGTATCCAGCGGAATATATGGGGGAGGAGGAGGATGCACTACAACACCAGCGGCAGCTTCGTTAGGTTTCAGGCATCCTGGGCAGAGTAGCTGATCTCTTAGCTTTTCCATAAAATCGCGTTCCCTGTNGCATCCTGGGCAGAGTAGCTGATCTCTTAGCTTTTCCATAAAATCGCGTTCCCTGTTTAACTCCATTTTTTCCTGTCTCAGTTTTTGCTCCCAAACCAAGAATCTTTGTTCTGCTTCCATTAGCTTCCCTTTCAAGAAAAACTTTTCCTTGTCCATCTCTTTCAACTTTACTTGGGCCTCAGTGGTCAACTGGATTTCCTCTCGGCGGACAGATTCTGTTTTCTTTTGGATTTCTGCAGTTTCTTCCAACTTTGTCTTCAACTGTATTTCCACATTTCTCAGTTGATCTCGCTCCTTTTCAAAATCCAACTTTTGCTTTTCTAAATGAATTTTCTCTTCTGACAACTTTCTTTTCTCCACGTTAATCTGAGCCATGGACTCTGACAAAGCCTGTCTCTCATCCCGCAACATTTTCATTTCCATCTCTGCCTGGGTTTGTTGCATGGTCGAGTTAAATTGATTGGTTAAATTGTCAGGATGACTAGGACTTGACATTAGGCTGAATTTCATCTGCGAATTTAGGTCTCGAATTGATTGGGAAATGGTTTTGAGTTCTGCTTCAGCTACAAAATTGTACTTTTGATTAGTCTCTTGCCTACTATCATTTTCAATTAAAATCCGTTTCAGATCCCGTCGCATTTCTTTTATTTGTGCATTGAGCTTTTCCCGTTTTCTTTGATCTTCATCCCTGTCAGACTCTAATATTTTTGCCAATGGTTCCAGTGACAACCCATCCGTTGTTTCCTTTGTTCTTTTTTGAAGCCTTTGAATCTTGTAAAGTTCAGTCAAAAATCCCTTTTCCGTTTCTAAAAATAATTGTTTCAAATCACATTTTTACCCGTGTCATAAATGCCTTGTTCAAAAATAGAACCCTTTGTAACTTATCTTCAGTAAAACCTTCCTATTATTACTATTACCTTCCATCTTTGTCATCATCATTTTGACATCTGCATCATCCTTACTCCCAACAGATCTGTCTAATCTGTCCATTAATGTATCCAACTTTACTCCAATTTTCTCTTCCAGTTTTATCAGTCCCACTGAAGTCATACTCCCCTGACTATTAGCATTTGATCTTGATGTTTCCATCACATCAATCATGTTTTGTTTCACCTGTCCGACTAAATTTCTCCAAGCATCGTTCATAAGAGAAAACCTCCTTGCTACCGACTCATCCACGGCCTTCACTACACCACAAACTTTATCCTCTACTCCTTCCAACTTGTTCTGATTCTTGTCGTAGTTTTCCCGTAAAGTCGATTTCAGCATGTCTTGGAATGCAATGACAGTTTTACTTTCCTCATCTGAACTTTCTTTTGACTTTGTAAGGACGTCATGCAACGTGACGATGCTACTATTTAATTGTTCAGATAGTGCAGTTATTGTTGCCATTTCTTCCGGTGGTAGTTGTGCTTTTAGAGTTTCTTTACTTTCCAGCTGACGTATTTCATTACGTAAACGCTCCAGCCTTTCTTCGTAGTCCACCTGCATTACTTTCATTTCATCCTTGAGAAGTTCTTCTTTTCTTTTGTTCGATTCCGAGAGGAAGGTCAGTTGTTCTTTATAACTTATTTGTAGCTGTTCTAATTGATTTGTGTATAAAGTTTTTAAAGATGCACTCATTGCTTTCAGTTCTTCTTCGTTAATTAAATGTGAAGGAAGTTGAAGAGTGGAAGAGGTTCCAGAGGAAATTGCATTTCCACCACCACCACCATCTTTCTTGGCAACTTTCTTTTTTGTTGTTATTGGTGCGGTTTGTGGTGGAGACGGTTCTGGTACGGCAGAAGGTGCTGCTAGGGAAAATGACGCAAATTGTTCTGTATTTGGCAGTTTAGGAGCAAAGGTCGCTGAAGGCTCCATAGGAAATGTTGGTCCAGGATTGGAACCAAGTAGAGTAGCCACAGACGGAAGGGGAGGATTTTTGCTGGGCAAAATGGGAGGATTGACAGATTTACCCAAATCCATAGATCCTCGTGGGGAAGTCGTAGGACTCCTTCCAAGTTGGTCAAGGATCGATCCAGAAAAGCTGGGTTTCGCAGGCATCTTTGGTGATTCTAGAAGACCGCCTCCACTTCCCAATGACACTGGCGGAGTAGAATCGTGACTTGCCCCAAAACGACTTCTTTGTTGAGGCAAAGGATTGCCGCCACTGGCAGGTCGCTGCTGTAACGGCATCGGTGTTTGGAGATTTTGTTGTTGAGAGACTGGTTTCGCTGCAGATCTTCTACCGGTTTGAGGAAGTACTCCTGCTAAATCTTTAAAGACAGCAGCTTCTTCATCAGAGGAGTTTTCGTTGGGTTTTCCCTGATCTACACTTGCTTTCTGCGGAGCACTAGCTGATACAGGAAATTGCGATCTATTACTTCTTTGTGTGGGAGGAGGAGAGTTTGATGGAGAACGGGATGCTTTCCCGTCTTGAATTCCTAGCCAGTCATCCTTTGTTCCGCTGCTACCTGAAGCACTGCTTGGCTTACTTCTTGAAGAAGGAGGAATGGGTGGTTTGGCTGTGCTCGCAGAATTTGAGGGATTATTATCAGCAAAAAACATGGTGCGAAGAGACGCTGACGGAGCATTTCTCTGTGACCTTGGAAGTTTAGAGATGAAATCGTCATTATTGTCTCCATCACCGCTTCCAGCAGTTGCAGCACTTCCATCAGAAAAACGAACTGCTTTGCCACCACCTCCTTTCTGAAAAAATATAAAAGAATCATTGTAAGTATTTTCGGACATTTTTAGCTTAAAAGAATTAAAAGCTTTGTCAGTCAACTAGACCATATTTGTAGAACTCCTTTCTTTCATTTCAATTCTATCTTATAATCTTGATAAATTATACTGACTTTGCAGTAAATTAATGTTCCTTGACTACCTTATCTGAGTCAGGTGTCTCTGAGCTGGCTGCAGCAGGTTTGCTTTTGGATTTTGTTCCAGCAGCATCCATTTCCTGTTTTAAAAAATACATAGTACATACTACTTTATAAAAGTATATTTATTGCAGTAAGAGTATATTTAATACCCACATTTAGCCTTTTCTTAATAGACAATAATAATATTAACGTACATCCAGTAGCTCATCAATGTCGAAGTCGTCATCGTCAAAATCCGCCATGATTTGCTTGTCCCTCAACCAAAGTTTGGTTTTATTTTTAACTCACGCAAACTTTATCACGCACCCACACAACCAACTGGTCGTAATACTATTTTATTTTTCGCAGAAAAAAAGTTGGGTTGCAAAATATTTCTCATTATTTTCCCATGTACATATGTATAGTTTGTGAAAGCACTTTTTTGTGATTCGAAAATGTAGTATAAAAATAAACAGCAATTTTATGTAAAAATTTGCAAGTCAAAATATATGTTACATAATTCTATGGAATTCTCTTTTTTTCACAAAACGAATAAAAAGATTTGGAAAAGAAAGAAAGTTGTGTGAGTGCACCAAGAAGGCAAACTTTGTTCCTCACTACGTGATAACAATATGTGTCCATAAGTTTGCGTGTGTGTGTTGTTTACATCTTTTGTTGTAACTAAAATGTTATTAAACTTTTGTCATAAAAATTTGTCGTGAATTTAAAGAGTGTCATTAGTGAAAGTTTCTTCTCAAATAAATCAATACAAGAACACATCAGCCTGCCATGTGCTGAATTTTGAAAAAGTTATCTGACTCCGTGCTGAAATGTAATGCTGCAGAAATTTTTATCATTTAAAGGCATCCCCCGTGTTTTGTAGTAGTCGACATTTTGTCAGATTTACAATAACGGTGAAGGTACACCATATTGATCGAACTTGAGAGTTGCTAAAAAAAGTCATGTGGAACAAGAACAGATTTAGATGCAGATTTTACAGGAAAATGTACAATAATAACGAGAGTATAAATGTGAATGTAGAGATTTTTGTTTTGATGAGATCCATGTAGCAATTTCTTTGACTTGCTTTTGGCATTTTGCTTTTTCAGAGATAGCTTTTAGGAACGCAGAAATAGAACTCTATAACATTTCACAATTCTAAACTACCAAAAGCTTTTTTTCCGTAAATACTTTAGCATTTAAAGACAGTAAGCTATTTTTAAAGAATTAACGGTGCTGAAGAAAGACTAGTGAATCAGAGCTAATAAACAATTTAAGCATTTAGCGTTATGCTTTGAAAAAATTATGTTTTCCACTTGTCTTAGTAAGACTGTTTAAAATGACTACTTAATTATTGACCCGTTCGCACAACAGGGAAAGAGGCAAAGTGCGATTTTCGTGTGACGTTTTTATGTACAAGCACTCACTGAACTGACCATTTTTCTGTACGTTTTGAAGATGATGTTAGGAAAGGACGAGACGTGAATAAATGTGTTCATAAAAACGAAATTTAGATGAGCAAAAAGGAAAAAGCAAGTGAAATTAATACTCGGAAAATTTATGAGATCATGCAATACGTTAAAGTACAAAAGACTTTTACTTGAAACATAAAGAAGGGCGATAGCATATCACGTTTGCATTGTAAAAGGAAGATAGAGCCAAGCAACTTCCATAACTAAACTTATATGTTGTAAGCATGAGTGCATTTTAAATGACCATTTGCCTAGTGCATATATGTAGCCAAGTGAATATATGCATACTACTACATACAATGTGGATTTTTTCAGCTATGGCAACAGTGTTGTGACCGCTGAATCCCTTGCCAACGCGATGCTTAGTGGAGCACCGGATCACACACATCACATATCTCACATGTTATATAGCTGGTAATAAGTAAAATTGCCTGTTTGGTCCCATGCAACCCATTATTTCCAGTGTGCTTCCGGAATGAATCTTTTTTCTCCGATATCCTTGATCCCGTGGTGTTTCCGGTAAATTTATGATACTTTAGTATTTATTAATATGTTCCACTAGCAGGATTTCTTTAAACCAGCGAGTTGCAAATGGCTTGCATACTGTAGCTGAAAAATTATTGAAATTTCCTTAAAACGTGTTTTAAAGCTCTAGCCTAGACACAGGATTAGGGTTCCATTTTTCTAGATAAGTATATGCAATTTTCTTTCCTTGCTTGGGACTGTCATCATGCCACAATTAAGATGACAGTTTCATCAATGTAAAGTTTATGTTTTTCAGGAATTTTAAAGCATAATTTTTATTAAATGCTGAAATATCAAATTTCGTATGCTAAATTAGGTAATTGCACGCATTATCAGCCATCTTGAGGATATTTCACACCAATTTGTTTTCGAATGGTTTCAAGAATTTCGGCCAGCCTCAGTGTTTCATCATGGCTTACAACTTCGCTTTCCGTTTTTCCTAATTGAAACAGTCATTATATCAAACACGGAAATGCATAATATTTAAAATATTTGTATAATTTTTTCCAACCTATAGGTATCTTTTCAAAATATCATATAAATCATAATAATTTATTAACCTTGTATCAAGCAATTTCGAACTTCAGAACATTGGTATGATAATCCTGTAGTGTTCCAAAAATTAATTGGTTTCGCTCCCACGGGAACAGGGTATTCAAAAACTTTTGCCGTTGAGCACAGCTCCAGCTTTGTGGCACACCAAAATGGCGAATGAAGCTTTTGAAGCAAAAAAATACTTGTAAAGACGATGGTCGAAACCAAAATAACTTGAAAATTGATGAATAAATATTTAAATTTAACTTTGTCTGACCTTTATCGTTCCTTTCGTACCAATAATAAAAGCTTCATTTGGCATCATTGATCTGTAGCTGGTGACAAATGTGGCTAGCCCACCATTAGAAAACTTTATCGTTGTACTCCCAGCCTCATCTGCACCACTTGCGTTTAAGTTTCCTGTGCTAAGAATTTCTACAGGAGACTCTTTCCAATAAACAAGTAGAGCCAATTGAACGCAATATATTCCAATGTCAAGTGTAGTCCCACCAGCCAAGTTCAACAGCTTGCATCTGTCAACGTCCCCAAGGGGTACTCCAAACGAAACAAATACATTTGTAACTTCTCCTATCACGTTTTCATGCAAAAGTTCTCGGAGCTTTTGGTAAGCAGGAAAGAAGCGGACCCATAATGCTTCCATGAAAAATAAATTTGCCGCCTTGGCATATGCCAACAACTCTTTGGTTTCGCGGACGTTGACACAAAGTGGCTTTTCGCATAGTACAGGTTTTCCTGCGTCCAGTGCCGCTTTTGCCAACGTCAAGTGCATAGGATGAATTGAGCCAATGTAGATGACATCTAAAACAGGATTACAAAATCTTACATTTGATATGTTTCTGACAAGTTTGAATTTTGAAACGAAATCCGTAAACAAATTCTAAGTTACAGAGTTAGTGACAGGACAAAACGTACCAACTTCGGGGTCATTAAAAACTAGATCATACGAATCGTATGCTTTAGGAATCCCGTGTTCCTTGGCAAAGTTTTCAGCGCCTGACAAACGTCTTGCTCCCACTGCAATAGCTGTGTGCTCCAGAGGATTGAGCGTGCTCATTGCAACTAGAAAATCGTGACTAATTTTCCCAGCGCTAATGATACCCCATCGAAGGGGACGGCTTGTTAGTTCCGTTGTCATTTTAGACAATGTAAAGTTATTTAACAAATGCTATTATCGTAACAAAAAAATAAATTTCTATTTCGATATTTACCCAGCCACTTTTACAATTTACAGAAATAGCTGCCTTCCTGCAATTTAAAAAGTCGATTGCACATATGCACGCCTGGTGTGGAGTCTCTCTTTTTAGATATGTAATAGTGCAGCAAAGCACTTGAGCAAAATTCTGCTACAGCGTGCGTTGCTCTTCATGTGATATTTACACACTTGTGGATAACCTTTATCGGTTAAGCATGCATATAGTGAACTTGTTTTGTTTCTACATTTTGTCCCAATCCAGATAATAATAAAGTAAATGATAAAAAATGTTTTGAAAGTATTCATGTGTCGATCATTCCACAGAGTAGCCAATTATCACGCGACCGTTCTACCACAAACTTGTTTCCAGCCTTTCAACTTGCTAGTTACTTTATTGTTTACCTATGTATTTTACACGCATGCATCTAACTTGAACAAGTGATGTTGATCAAAAAAAGTTTAGAGAAATGGCAAAAGAGTCACCTCCACCCATGAATCCATTGAATGATACGTTGGATGCAAACATAAGTGGTTTAACACAGTGGTTATGTATTATGACTGTCATAAATTTTCAACTATTTTCAAGTGTGCTGTCACTGCTGCTTAGATAGCATAAGAAATATGGACAAGATTTTCAGGCAAAACGTGTGCTTCAGCGTCTTGCAGTACACAAGATGTTCATGCAATATGCATATTTTTTGTAATAGATGGGGGTACCTAGACATCATATGTATGCACATACCAAAATCCATTCACGTAGGAGAGCTATACACTTTTTATTTCGAGTACACAATAGCTGGAAAATTACAGTTTATTTTCCTTTCATCACAGGTTTGGCATTGATCATGACAGTAATCCGAATTGAGAGCTAATATTTTCCTGCGTGCAAATAAACTGGCGAATGCCTATATACATATGCTTAGGTAAGGAATGCATTTATAGGATAAAAATAGCTGAAACACTATATGTACCATGATTTTTCCAACATTGAATTTTGTTGTCTGTGGCCTACAAAAGAAATATAAAAGTTTAGTTAGATTTTTAACCTCTACTAGCGCCATTTATATGTTTTGCTACAGTACTTGGCTGAATGCAGAATATGTACGATTGTCAAGTAATATTCTTTATAAAAAGCACCAAGTAAAGTCGAAAAAAGTTTTTTTTGTTGCTGTGAAATATCTCAACTTTTATATGGAAAATTCATGCATGTTACTAATGGGAGACTCGAAACAACGTGTAAATTAGTTTGTGGTTGCGCGTGATTAGTTAAAAAATTTATCCATTTTTGATACCGACATTTTATTTAGATGTATGTTGTAGCAGAGTATTTTGGTAATAAATTATGCACCTTTTAATTTGGGATGCTTTTGGTTTACTTGCAATTTTAACAATAGAATAAATTGGAAATTTGTAATTTACATAATTGTGTTTGATTGGGTAATTGTTGTGATCCGAAAAATTAATTTAATTAGTCATGTTTGAAATCGTATGGCAACTGAGAAAAAAAAACATTTAAAAATGCTTCGAACCAAACTGGCTGACAAGTATATAAACCAAGATTTTCAAATCATATGCAACCCATTGCAATTGAAAGACAGCTAAAGTTCAGCTCCAAAATATAGTTTTCGATTTTTCAGTTGACTTGTAAATTTTCTTTTCTGGCATATTGAAAA
>JAHZMT010003371.1:0-16304 GCA_027743785.1 Sinhomidia bicolor
GTTTTCGTCGTTTTTCCATATTCGTGTAATAAACAAAAACCACAAATGCCACGTTGAATGAGAGAATAATGGATACATATATATATTTTTTGTCTTTTTTATAGAAAATTATAATACTACTTTCAGCTACTACTACGCATTACCTTCCTTTGTTATTGGAAAATTCTCAGAGTTGAGAAAAAAAATTGGATAGCATACAACCAACCTATCAGGAGGATGTTTTTTTCTGTTTGGCTTTTACAGGCGCGGTATTCCAGGTAGTTCAGGTTCAGCCAATTACAATACACAACACAATAATACACAGGCACGTAATAAATTTAAAGCATACTTAGACTTGAACGTATTTTTCAATGTTTATTATTTACCACTGTTAATTTTCTTTCCTTTCTCAATAACAGTTCACAGAAAGCAATTGGACGACAAATGGCAACGAACCTTTGTCACACTTTCACATCCACACAGCCAATTTCTCTGTCTACTTAATGTATATTATGTATGTATTTACTTTTTAGTGCTTATTTCCACAAAGCTAAGAGCATGAAAAGTTCCAGCAGTCCTTTTCTGCTTTTCCCTCAAAAAAATTGTACATAAATGTAATGATAAATGGCAAAGTGTAAACAGGTCTGATGTGAAGTCAGGCTTAGCAGACGACGAGTAGCACATTAGCTATACATATTTTCTCCTCTTTCCCCAAACACAACCAGTTCACAAACGTTCTTCTTGTATGCAGTTTGTATTATACATTTTTTATTTACTTACTTTCTCTCCTTTGGGAAGAAATAGAAACAATAAAAAAAGTATAAATAAATAACAAAACTCAGAGCGTTCAAAAACAAACGTTTCTCTTTAATATTTTATATAACATCTTTGCTTATTCTAAACACGCTGCACAACACGGAGAATATATTTATTGACTCTGATGATGGCAGCAGGGCAAAAGAAATAGGAGTCATTATTGTTAGTAAGTAAACTTATATTTTTTTGACGTTTTACTGCTCTGTTTAGAAGCGCCTATCTGTCTGTCTATCTTGTTTCTCTACGTTATGGGCAAATTGCCCGTGCACACTACGTCAAAGCAACAAAGTTTCCACTTGAATCGAATGTGGTAATGCATCTCGTAGCCGAGTGGTTTATCAATGTGAAAGCGAATGACAGCACCCAAAGTCTCTGAAAATCCGATAGTACTCGCCGTGGTGAAAGTTTTATCGAGAATGGGGGAAATATATATAATCTGATAAAAAAAATAATAACCAATAATCTTATATACTACTACTATTCTGTCTTTGTCCTGGCTCACACGCAAAAAAAGCAAACTTTGTTATAACATTAGCAGAGTTTGTTGATTTCAAAAAGTTGCCACTTAGCTTGCAGTAAGTATATATTGTCCACAACACAATTATAATCTGCAGACACTTCTATCAACGCTACTGCTGTTCGTTTTGTTATTCTAACTGTCGCAATAAAACCACATTTGCACACACCTGTCTACACTTACTCCAACTCATTTATCGACGTTGATAACTTTCCTCTTGTACTACTATTTGGCGTCATGTTATATAATAAACCGTCTCTCTGCACAACAGATGTTCTGAACTGTGAAATAATACTATTAGTATTGATATTTTAATACACCGTCATATATAATACCAGTAGCGTACAGATGCTTGCACGTACTAAAAAAAACTGTGCAAATACAATTATTTATTTTCAATTCGCATTTATAGATTATGATATAGCTACTGAACTCTAGTCAGTTTCAGCAAATAGTAGTCTGCTTTGTTTCCGGACATGTAAGATATTTTGGCCAAAGGTACATACGTAGTTGTAGTTAGCGTAAATAATGATCTGTTTTCCCTGCTGTTGCTGCTGCTACTACTCACAGGCGATTGTGATTGCCGTCATCATCATCTTTTTTTGCAAGCTAAAAGTACTCACGCAAAAGGTGTTGACTCGCTCAATTCAGCACACGAACTAACTCTTTTTTTTTACTACGACTTGGACAACAACAACGACTTGGCAGAGAAAAGTAGCAGCCGCCACTCCACAACAACTGTATTCAGAGTTTTCCTCTGGTAGTACTTCACATAGAGCAGGATGCCACATTTCAAGCTACGAGAGAGCTGGATGGAGGAGCTGCTGGTGGAAGAAGACGAAGAACTGGAACTGCCATTGGCAATACTACTAACTATAACAATTTACTAGTACAACAAATCGAGAAACAAGTAGTAGAGTGCGGCCACGACACACACACATATTGTTTTCCCACGTATATAAATCATGCTGGATGATGATGATGAGAATGACTGACTATATACGAATATAATACGCCTACCAACCAAGTGAGCACTGTGGGAAGTGGGAAGACGTACATATATGAGTGAATGCTCTTCTGTTTTTGAACTGTGCAAAAATATGCTTTACTCTTCTGGTCTGGTTCTCGCGGTTCTCCCTGGTGCCCTTTCTCTTTTCCCTTGCAATCCTTGTGTGCGAGTGCGGTGTGTAGACCACAACATCAGCAAGATCCAGTCAAAGCACAATCAAACGGAGCAGGTGAAAAATTTAAAGAAAGAGAAAAGAAAACCACTAGGTATACTTTTTTTTCCTTGCAACTGGTCGTTCCCGACATGATATCATCATAGGCATGCACGCAAGCTGTGCAGTAGTCCAGCAGTCACATGACAAACTGAAACTATCAGTTACAGTGCTGGCAACTGTAACAGCAACAGCACGTTATTTTAAGGATCGCATTACATTTTTTTCATATACGTACATAAGTATGTATGTACATTATAATGCAAAAAAAATAGCAAAAATATACATAAGGTAGGTTACGTGCGACGAAGAAGAGTGGGAAAGAGAAAAAAGAAAGGTCGAGGAAAAAGACAAGCTCTGAGCCTGCTGAACTCTGAACAACGCAAGTCAAGGAATTGCCTGGCTTGCTTCAGGCATGTGGGTAATTGTGTATCCACCAGACTATAAAATACACACACATACATATAAGCGTATAGGTATAGTATACAGAGAAAAGAAAGAAAGAAAATGGAGATTGTGTCCTTTATGCTTCATGTAATAACATCAATACATATGCCAACAAAAGCATTCTTCCGATGAGTGGAGCATTTGTGATAATACTGTGCGCTTCCACTTACTACTACCAGTGCACTGTATGCATGCTTTAAATGATACTCTGTTTTCCATCATATGGGTCTCTCCTATTACTGACGATGAGTGAACAACCACAATCAGTCCGCGCCAAGGCTTGTTTTAACTTTGCATAAGTAAATAGCTGCGAGTCTTTACTCTTCTCCACTTGACTCGCAATCATTCTAACTGAACAAGCTAATTATTTATTTCGACAACTTCAAAACTCTGTGAAATTTTAGTTACAGACAGTCATTAACATTAATACTAAAATGATGATGATAACAAAAGCAGCAGCAGCAGCAAAACTTCATTTAAAAGTCGGAAACAATCTACCACTTCAGCAGGAAACACATATAAAAAGCCACGCCACTGTACACAAAAATAGTAGAGGTCAATCAATGTTATGTAAATATAAACTAACTTTTTTTTGCTGTTGCACAAATACAGAGGCAAGTTGAGAGTTGTTGAAAATGGCAAAAAATATGTAAAAAAAAAAGATTCATGAATAATATAAAGCTACATACAATATATACAAACAGTAATATCTATTTATCTGGGTAACATTTTGACATGGAGCAACGCTTTAGAATATTACCACCATGTTTGTGCAAAAAAAACAACAAGTCAGTGTTTATTGCGATGTTGATGATATAAAATAATGATGAAATATACGACTGTGACACGACCGTATTTCTGATGTGTACAGCAAAAACTTCCTTTTCATTTTATAGTTGGTGTACTACGAAAGCAAAAGAAAAGGCTCTTTTTATTTTCTCCTTCCGCTCCTATTGTTATTTTCGCCCCTTTCTTTCATAAAAAGCAAAAAAAACGATAACAGCCTGCCTATTGTTATAATAGATGTCCTTTTATTCTTTTACGTATCACTTTTTGCACAAATAACTGACAGCAGCTACGGAACAAAACTCTCTCCCCCCAGAAGAATCTCCAGTAGTAAGATCTTCCTTGTTAACGTAGTACTGACAGCCTTGGAGTAATAGTAAAAGTTTGAGTGGATCAATATTTAAGTTGAGTCATCATCACCACCACTACTACTACCACCACCACACTTGCTGCCACATCACTCTATACGACGACGACACAGGGTCGCTTGGTCGGTCGTCGTCAGCCAGCATGATCTTCTTTCGAAAGCAAAGGCTTCTTCTTACCAGCAGCAACCTCTGTGCCTTTCACACAGCAAAAAAAACCACACACATTGGAGAAATTTGGTATGGGATTTTTGCACGGGATGTAAAGTCGCCAAGATGAGATGAGAGTGAGTACTTTAATAAAAGAGTGCACGTTTAGGCGTTTGTTCATATAAAACGCTAACCTACAGTCATCTGTATTTATGCTGCTATATTCTCATATTACTACTACTACTACAATATAGGCAGCAGCAATTCATTTTTTTCAAGACTTTCTTTGTGTGAGCATTATTACATATTTTAGTTACTCAAAATATATTTTTTTAAAAAGAGAAAACTTGCGTAATAGGAATCGACTTATTTTTATCCCAAGAACGAAATAAAACTGTTTATGTAAATGGTAATAAATAATAATGTTATGATAATATAAGTTGAAAAAAGGTGAAAAAATATATATCCATGAAATCCTTCACGCTCACACGAACCTCTTCACGAAATATTCCAGTTTTTTATTAGATTTTTTCTGGGTATCTTATGTAGCGTGTATCAAATAATAAATGTGTGATCCTACAGTTTTTTGTATATATTTTTTATTTATGCTTTATTATATTGGACTGAAATACAAATCATTTATAGACTGTACATATCATATTTTATTATATTCAAACTTCTTTATCAACTGCTCAAGCATTGAACATTGAAAAAAATTGAACATCCACTAAACATCATTTTAACAAACCAACTCTTCTACCCAACTATTCATCCGCAACATAAGTATTGCATATCCAATTTTGCGCACATGTGAACATTTGAATATATTATTATTATTATTATCTCAAGGTTACACAAACGACAAGAGCCATTTGGAATTGAAAGACATACATATTTTTTGCTAGATTTCAAGCAAAAAATTATCCTCAAAAGTTTCTCTTCTGGAGTAGTACACAGATAGGAAACAGCATTCATGTGTTTTATTATTATTATAAACCATTTTGGATTTTATGGCTGCCAGTTAAGTACATATAAACATACATAATACAGCTAGAAAAATAAAATAAGTATGGAAAAGAAAAAAAACAGCGACAATAGTAGTCGAGTTTACTTCTTAGAAAATGCTGCCAGAGAGTATATTATCGTACGATCTTTTCAATAAATGATCATTATTATTGATTTCTTTTTATGTGCAATAAACCAACAATATAGAAGAATGTGAACACTTGATTACTACTGCTTACTCTTTGGGTCTATACCTTTAATAGTAAGAGAAAAAAGCACGTGAAAAGGATATACCTACTTACTACACAATACACCTAACAGTCTTTTTACGTGTGAATATCAGCACCATTAGCCTATAATCACACTCAGAGTGAAGCACTACTGTACAAGATGGATGGAGAATATAGAGCAAGGGAAACCAAATAAGTATGCTGTGCAAAAAATATATATACACACCAACAGCAGGATCACCCAACCACCGACTGGGAAAAGGAGCCATGTGGGCTTCTCCTCACTCTCTGTGTCGGCTTACGAGCTTCCTATATATTTTCTCTTACATAAGTACATAATGTATGCTTTCCTTTCTGCGTGTAAAAAAAATTCCAGTAGAACTTCTGAAGGTCATGCAAAAGTCATATTCTAGACTGTGACAGACGGCTCCCATTTACATCCATAGCGCGAGTTTAAAAAGAAAATATGTACTTTTGTATACACATGTACCTACAAATAATGTGCTTCCAGAATATTTTTATTGCCAAATATAGCTTATCGTTTTTTTTTAAAAAAGGTACAACAGACCATATATAATATATATAGAAGCTGCCTAAAAATTTGTTTCAGGGGGAGTAAAGTGTAATCTTATCGTACAGAAATTTATGGTGTGTGTGTAGCCCATTTGGCCGCGTTCTACTTTTGGTTTACATTAGCACATGAATGCTGTAATGTGAACATTGCCACTAATTGATGGACACACCTTCAACAAAAAAAATACTTGAAAAGAATCAGAGAAACTTTTCGCATTTTCTTCAAAAAAAAACCTTTTGCGTTTGTGGATACACAATAGGCCAAACAAAACAAATGAACACTACATTGGCCTAATCACTTTTTCTCTTTGCTAAAGCAATTGCATATTATGACAAAAGAAAAAGAAAATTGGCATCTTTTATCTCTCAACTTTTACAGTGTAATCGAATACGTACTATTTTGTAGTTTCATGCATGGAACAATGTTGTTCCACGTTTTTTTGTACAAAACTGCAAGTTTTTCTCTTTAGTCGTCATTTGGTTATTATAGCATGTATAATAGTCAACAAGAAACAAAGTTAAACCCAAAGTGACGCACATGCTGGAAAAATGTGTTTAACAAACTGAGTGGGAATGCTCTTCAGCCAGATGATCCAATAATTTTATCTCTTTGTACACACAAACTTTTCCTCGTGTATATTGAGTGAACAGTTTAAAGCTTTATCTAGTAGTAGTAGTAGAGTAGGTGTATGTACTCATATTGTTATCTTACTTTCTGTATAAAACTTGAATAAAGTTGATATAAAAGATTAGTTTTCAAACAAACTTTTAATCCAAAATAATACACTTATCTTGTGCATTGCTACACAAGCCGTTGCATGTATATATTTTATTATACGGCAAGAAACGCCTATAACACTTTATACTTTAAAGATAATCAAAACATTCATTATTTTCAGGAAAAAAAAGTTTATATAATTGCCAATTATATTAATCAGTAGCTTTTGCCTACACGCTTACTATATCGTATAATTTACGTAAAACAATATTAATCATCAACGCTCATTCAACTAGAATTGATCAGTCATATAGTTTTTTAATGCGTATTTACTGCTACGTCGGGCAGCTATATAAGTATTATATTTACGCATACTTCAGATATAAAGATTACAATGAGCTGAAACAATAAAACACTCCTCGTGAGTGACAGGATTCGTGTTGAAAATTGTAATAATAACTATTTATTCCGCGCACGGCACACAGAGAGATTTTTAAAAAGAAAAAAAATATGAAAACAAAAGTTTATAGACACTTACCTTGTTGTATCCACGAGTTGGAGCTACCATGTTTCTGTAAAAAATGACAAAATACAAATATTTGCATAAGTCCTTTAAAACATGTAAATAAATATTGGCAGCTGGCAAATACGCGAAATACACTTGAACATGTACACTTTTTTTTAGCTAGCAATGAAAAGATCATTATGCTTTTTAGCAGACAAAAATATCAAGAACGCAGTTAGAAAAGAAGTTTGCTTTGTTAGTTTGCATGATTGGTTCTATCTAACAATTTCTCATAAAGCTTTTTTTTTACTCTTCCATACTAACCCAAGTCTATACATATAGCTAAGTTTGGTATATATTTAATTAGAGGAAAAAGAATAACAGTATAGGTATGTGAAATTTTGAAGAATACCGGAAACCCATCTTGAGTGAGGAAATTACATTACGCACACGAGAAGGACACCATTTTTTTGCTTGCGATTGCGCAGAACACACACACGCTCTTTCTCTCCATAACTTTTATTATACTAATTACCTGTCGGATTTCATTTTTTTCATTACTCTATAAAGTTTTATCTTACGTACAAAACAGAAAGTTTGGGATACAACATCTCTGATTCGTCGGCTGAGTGAACTTACACTTGTCAAGTTACAAATATTCAAGTGACAATGAAATATCATACTAAATATATACTGTGCTGTTTTTTCGTATATAATAAACTAGGATGAATACTGCTCTTGAAATAATAATTGAAAGATATTAGATATAATATATGAATTTGTAAAAAATATAAATTGTTTTCGTTCTTGTTTATATGACTTAGGAATTTACAAATATTTTCGTACTTTGAGCACAAACTCCCGTAATCCTGTCTTATGGAGACTTTCTGGATCAAGGGACTGACTTCTCTGGTACTTTCGCGTTCCAGATGCCAAATCAATGTTCTCTTTGCTCTTACTTTTCTTCCATTTAAAGTACAATGCTGACACTTTAGACATTTTATTATATCACTTCAAAACTTAATAGATGTATAATATAACAACACTACAATATATAATATGTATACGTAGTTCCCCTCTTCTTTTTTTATTCTTCCCATTCAAAGCTTATTGTTATTTTTTACACGAGTCCATCTCGTCGTCGCACATCATCTTTTTTCTTAAATTTAATTCCTTTCAAAAATGAGTCAAATAGAATGAAAAAAACGATAAAACCTTTTTAAAATACTTTTTGAAAGCGCTTCAATGTTGATCGATCCAGATCTTTGAAATACACCACCACCCTCACACATCACTCATCGTCACATACACGCTTCCAACAACGACTACATCAACAACGGCAAGTTGAGCAGATCACGTTAACTAATAATCATCATTCATCGTCATAATCATCATTATATACAACAGAATATATTCCTAATTTCTAGTACGTATCCAATAATATCCATAAATATGTATGTTTTATCATCATCATCATCACAAAGGAAGAACGAAAAAAAAATTTCTGTCATGTCATATTGACGCGGCTGCTTGATGATTATGATGAAAATGAGAAAAGAATAGAATAATCATAATAATAATAATAAAAACAGACACGTTCAAAAAAGTGGCAGCAACAGGACAGTTAGTTAACTCTTTTTTTTTACACATTATGCAAACTTATACGATATGATTGGCTATATTATAATATAACAATATTATCCATGTTGCACTGAAAGTTATTTAAAATACACACAGAAAAAACTCTCCAAGAGTCAAGTGCTGATTTTCCTGTAGCAGTAGTGGTTTATAATGGGTTGGTTCATTCCAAAAGCACTTTAGCCAACTTTGCTGGTTGTAAGTTATTACTGCTGCTGTTACAAACACTTTGGAAATCAACTGCAAATTTGTTTCGTACTGCTGCGGATTTGCTGATGAATGCTGGTAGTAGTGGCATAAGTTTCTTTTTTATACACTGTTTAAAATTCAGAAAAAAAGTTTGCTAAACACTTTAAGCTTGCACGCTATATCTGTATTTATTGTAGGTTATTCCCATGCGTGAGTAAAATGAACAAAAGAAGATCTGCTCTGCTCTTTATTTAAACAACCCAGGTGAATATTCTTCTTTCTCATTCATCGTGAGCCACATCACTCTCTGATCAGATCATCATCATTTGAACTAATAAGGTGAAAAATGTGAACATCGAGTAAAAACGCAACGACGACGGACTGTCTATAATAATCAACTATAGCTTCCATAATAATGGCACTGCTTCCAACAAAAATTGTTATGAAACCAAACCACAATATATGTAGTTGTCTCTCCAATATTCCTCCAATAATCATAGAGAATACACAATCTAATTTTTTTCAACTTTAAAACTGTATTCATGCTCTGCTTACTTCTCATCACCTTTTTTTATGATGATCGTGTTTACTTGTTGCGTGGCTTATTGGTTTAAAGGTATCTTCATGATATTTATATTTACCTACGTATGTGTCGTTGTTTGGTAGTGCGATAATGATGATGGTGATATGATGACGAGCTACTTATAGCAACTTCCAAAAGTTCCAAACCATACCGCTACCACACCACAACAACCATCATCACCACGGCCAAACCTCTGCATGTCACCTTAACAAAAGTACAGCGAAACACAACAAAAAGCGCATAACACTTTATGTTGATTTGTTCGGCCAACAGGAGAAGAAAAGGAAATTTATGAATATTTACCGTGGAATAATAATGATACGTTCGAACATAGATACCATATAGAAGAGATCACATCAAACAAACAGGAACTTCACTGTTCTTCCTGCATGGCAAACTTCACTCATACACTAATGACATTTTTTTTCTCAAGCTAATATGATTCAAAGCATTGTTCCCTCGTGAATTCATTTCAACTTTAGCAGCAATGCAGCAGAGGCACACCAACACAAACTGGGATCATCATCAACGAAATCCGCTAAATGGTAAAGTAACCCATAAGTTGGGAATATTATATAAATATAGGTATATCAGAAAAATATCTTAATACTTCTCGCTTTCATGAAATAGTACTATAAAACTAACCAAATTTATTATTATTATTACTCCTTTGCACCTGGGAATGCATATGCACACATTAAAATCGCAGCTAACAATACGGCATAATAATTGATATAGCTAAATGGTAAAATTACAGAACACTGACTAGATTTTCATATATTAGCAATGATGAAGATTGAGACAGCCTCGCTTGACGTGCTCGCTAAAAAAAATTAGGATTCTATTACAATGCCATTATAGCTCCAGGGTTAACAAATTGAATTGCATTGCAGCAAGCAAAAAAAGAAAGAACTTTATAAAACTGCATGTACTCAAGAAGACTCACAAGGCACTTTTGTATATATTTTTTGCGAACAAATAAATTAATATCGCATGGCAAAAGGACGAGTCGAAGGGAAAACAATGAAAGTGGTTCACTGAGCATTACCACTAAATATGCAACTTTAAATGTTTGAATTTACTTTTTACAGATTATAGATTACATATTATACCGACTTATGGAACTATTTGTATTTGCAATTAGGTACTACAGTATTTTAGGTGGGTAAAAAAGAAATAAAATCGTCCTTTTATCCTGTCTTGTTCAATATTAATATAATGCAATGCGGTTATTTGCTAATGTATGTTTACGAGATTGAGTGGACTGTCCTGAAACTCTTTTATTATTACTACCTACAATTTAAGGAGTTCAATTGGATTTTTTTTAAATTCAGTTTAGTAATAGTAATTATTAGCTCTGAGGTTTTTGTTCAGTTTGTTAACGCTCACATTGAAATGGACAGTGATCGACTATACTCAAGTTGTCCACAGGTAATTTGTACTCAATAAATTTGCGTAACGAGACGATTAAAAAGAGTTTGGTCTTGGTTTTTAGCGTTGTACTTCAAAGTTTTTTTGCCTCAAATATTCGCCATGTACCTACCTGTCTACATGTAAATGTAAATACTACATCGCAATTATAATAGCATGCTGTTGTGTAACACGAAAAAGTATCATATCCTCATCGTCACCTCACAAAATCCCACTCTGTTCGTCTTACATGTTACACCATAATTATCATAATCCTCATTTATGAAACCATAAAAGCATAATCTTTATCCTACAAATCTCGTGTACAAAACATGTATTACGTACACGTCGGGCCACCTACGCACATAAATAAATATCAACATTTATATACTATGTACATCATTGTACATGTACCAAACAATATTTGTACAGTAAATTTTTAAGGTGTGTTAATGTTAATGACAGTACAATCTGTAACTTCAAAATTCTGCCGGTCGAGTTTAGTTGCTGCGCTGTAGTAGTAGCAAGCATGTGTATAAATTTTTTACCGCATTCTTGTATGTACTTACCCAAGTAATTTTCACCGGTAATCTTGTTATGGTATTATTTATTTCTTATCACTTTAATATCGTTGAGGGACCAAAAATAATCCGTTTGCGTTTTGCATATAAAATTTATAATATACATTTTGGCATTGGGCTCTGCACTGGAGTTGAAGTAAAGTAGAGTAAGATGGGGGATTAAGTCAGAGACCTCTGGAGGTACAAGTCAACAGAAACGTTTATTCACGTATGTTTACTGAACATTGTTTAGAATTTCATAAAATGAAACTATTGTTAAACAATTTCTAACATTTCAAGGGGGACTCAGAGAGTATTCTTATCTTAATGGTTTTCTGAAATCAATTTGCATCGTCTACTGTGCTTTCACCATGTTTTTCCAAGCACTCTATTTCTCTATAAGATGCAACCAATGAATCTTTTTGACAAGTAGTACCTATGAACCTATAATCTAGTCAACAACTAATTAATTTATAAAAATTGAATTGTCCTATAATTTTAAATAACTAAATCACTTTGTTATTCCTTTTGGAAACAAGTAAAATTATACGTAATAACGCATTATATAGCGTCTAATCACTCAACAACTCGCATACCATTATTAGCTCATCACAATTTCAAAGAAATGCCTACCTACACATAGACGATTATACAAAGAAACGAGATGAGGAATGAAGAAATCAACGGAATATAAAGCTGATAGAATTAGTAAACTACAAAAAAAGTAATTCATAAATTCTATTATTGTTCTTAGTCATAAGCTATTCTCGAAACACTTGCTTAGAAATCAGTTTGCCATTTTTCTATTTTCCCAGTCATTGATTACATCGAAATTCATGTAATAATTCATATATTAATTTAATACGAATAAATGCATGTTATGGTGCACTTTACATAAATTACTGCACACACTCCGGTTTACGACTAAGAACATAAAGTGGTTGGTTGTGAGCAACAAAAATCAACCAAATGCTACTGATATACACGTTGACTAGCCTTGTAACTTTCAACGTTGCTTTCAACAGACAGGGCAGTACCTTTTTTATGGTGGGAATGAAATAACAAATAATAATAATGCTGGGAAAACACGAGATTGCTAGTGACTTCAATTGTTAAAACACTGTTACCACAAAACCATGCACCAGAATTTTATACTTTCCTTTTACAAAGTAATATCCAAGTAAACAAGATGGAAATAGCGTGGTGTAATAGCCACGTACTAACGATAACAAAAAAGATGAGTCACCGAGCAAAATCGCCCAACAATTCACATTGACGAGGAACAAAAGCATTTTGTAAAACATAAAATTAAAAGTGCTGCTACCACTCACTCAAATGCGTCGTATATCTTTTGAATCCTGATCTCTCCAATCAATTTACTTGTTTTTTTTATTATACATTAATAATATATCTTTATCTGCTTACCTTGCGTTTATCATCTTGAGTCACGGAATGAGATCGTGTACGGAAAATATCCATCACTTTCGACACTGGGCTTTTCGTGCTCTCACTTCCAGACCGTGGTCGATGTCCCGACGAACTGGAATTCTGGCTCTGAGATTCTGAGCTGGAGCCTCCCATCAACGAATTCTGCAATGCAAAATACGCATACGTTTTTGAAGCCCTTGTTCCAAACATTTTTCTGTGCCTTTGCATGGAACCGCACAAACACTCTTAATCAACAACTAGTTGTGCACTTTTATGGTGTATATTTGTTTGCGTATTCAGCTAATTGAAAAAAACAAGGATTTTCCTTCTTCTTTTTGAATGCCAGTCAGTAACAGTTATAGTTTCATGTACTTTAATCAACTACAGTCAAACCAACGCTAACAACAACGCCACAACACCGACTACAGAACAAGTGATTTTTATTTACTTGTTGTGCTAGCAAGTTTAGTTGGACCATAAATGACAGATCTCACAAATCTTCATAAAATCTTGCATAAACCCAAATAAAAGTTTAATATAGCACTACTGGCAGGGCGCAAAAAATATAGTAACAATCGAGGCGGTTCACGACAATAATGTAATGGAGACAGCTGCTACCGCTGTATTTTACGTCGAGTTATGTTCCAATGAAAATGTCTATATCCTTTAATTAACTCTAATTTCGTTACGTAGCAGATTAGAAACAAACAAAAACATCTTTTTAGGTCTCAAGTGGTAGCGACCACCAATTTTCCAATAAGATTAACAGAAATTACCATCATTGTCATTGCACAAAAAGTAATACAAAAAAGAGAGATGGAGAAAACACCAAAGAGAATTCTCTAATGGGCAATAAATGAGATTTAACGTTGGTCTGGTCAAGTCTCAATCGCAATCAACAGATGTGGTTAACTGGTGAGTTATTATACTTGTACATGGATAGAAAACGCATGGGTAGGAAATTAAATGGAAAAAGTAAAGTGAGGTTGGGGTTGGCTATGACTTATTATGTTATCCTCACTTGTACTATTAATAGATGGATGATGGTAATTTAATTGAAACGAAATTGCGAGAGAAGCAAAGAGGTCATCATTACAACAGCGAGCGCCATACACTTTTTTGGTTTACTTTGACTTTACTAACCTGCATTTTCGACATGAAATTAGGTTTTTTCAGTTTGGATGCATCAGACTTTGATCTAGGTCGAAATACGTCCATAAGGCTAGTTCTCTTTTTGCCAGCAAGGTTTATGTCATCCCCTGAACGGTGACGTTCCTTTTCTGCTTTCGAGAGCATTGGCTTGAGCATTTGCTGGATGCCAGGAGTTGCCCCTGTGACCGTGTGGTAATGAGTGGGATAGCTGTCTCCGGCTGACTCCTCGTCCACATCTTCAGTCAAGATTGCTGGTAGCTCTTGACCTCGTAAATTCTACAGTGGAAACATGCCAGAAGCATGGATAAAAAAGATAGAAAATTATTAACCTTATCAACACTCATCGATTTCAGAATACCAGCTACAGTACAGATTTAGTCAATTTAGTAAGTTAAATGTTTTTTTATTAAAAAAATACTGCATGAACAACGGCTTTCTTTCATACATCATAGACATTATCGCAATCATATCATATCAAGTGGCAAGTAAGTACACTTTAATGTATATATGGATATGCTAGGTGTACAGTCGTAATGCGACTATTAAACTAATTGCATATAAAAACTACATGGGAATTATTATTAGTTGAGCAAAGTTTAATGCTACAGTTCAAATGGTTCAGCATTTTCTCAATCATATTACACTTTAATTTTTTACTAGTTTACTTAGAGTGTAAGAGGAAGTTTTAGTCTGTAGGAAATTCTACAAAAATGATCGAGAATTTTGTGAAGTAAGAGATGCGTATACACACAAAAAGGTACAGACTACTACAGTCTAAAAGCTTTCATATGTTTGTTAAAACTTTAAAATCGAGTTAGTTTGTCTATCTAGTCTGATCAAACGTAAGAGTCTGTAAGAGTGGCTCTACATATTTTGTTTTATGACTACATTAAATGAAAACCATGCAGTTCTACGCCAAAATGCACTATAATATTATGGATCTGTATCAGTTACAAAAAATATGGCTATGGCTGCACAATTTTTTAATTGCATTCATGAGTCTACGATCTTTTGCAAAGGATAGTAGCAACAATAATAACAACAACACGCTGTACAGTATTTTACAAAATGTAATTTGACGTCCGCACGAGGAAAAACTGTACGTAAATATGTTAAAAGTTTAATCGTCTACATAAAAGAACATGATACAAGGATATATTATTTAAAATAGTTCAGATAACTTGTTCTCCTCAAAAAAATTTCATTCATTGTTTCATTCATTAAAATACATTATGGAAAAAAGTAAAAAACCATACGCGTTTGGCGGAATAATAATACTCCTGAGCAATGGAATTAGCTCTCCTCCTCGTGTAGTGTGCCATTTTTTGTATTTATAAAAACAGAGTTTCACTTCGTTCCAAAACAACCAAATATAACAGCGATATATTTATTGTAAAAAATATAACTTGTTTTGTTTTTCAGGTTTTGTCGATTATAATATCATGGGATCTTATTTAGAGCACATTAACTTTTCTTTACGTTCTATGTATGTCAAATGAATTATACATGTACCTACATGCCCATGTTTCTACCATCGTTTTCTTCTGATACGTATAATGTATGTACCTAATCCATAAAGTTTAAATAGCAAACCCACCAGAACGCTCTAGTGTTGTTGAGTTAAAATTATGCTGACTATGTAAACTTCGTTATCGCCTGAACGTGCACTTTCCTGACGGGTAATTATTATTATATTTTATTGGTAAATGATAACCCAATAAGGAGAAGAGGTTAATTTTTTAAACTTTACTTGCAAATTGTCATTTATGCTAACCAACATGGACAAAATCACGTAGTAGCGATAAAAAAGGCATGATTTAAGTTATAATACCAGAAAGTATTCAATACATCTATCAAAAATGTATTTTATCGCGTGTTAAAGTTTTACCCGTTAATGTAGCATGGGTACATCATAATTAACCTAACTATAATACAATTTTCAATATTTGAATTTTTTAGAGATGTATTCTAAGAAAAGCTGAAGATTTACGGGGAAAATATTGTTCACATTTTTATTCCTTTAAACTTTCAGT
>JAHZMT010003372.1:0-16650 GCA_027743785.1 Sinhomidia bicolor
AGGTAGGTACAGAATAAAAAGTTTTGGATGCACGGGTGCATATGTTTTTACTAAAAGTGTACATGATTAGAACATAAAATTTTTCATAGATGATGACATATTGGACCCAGATTTTCATTTTTGGCTTCTTCTACTGATAATTTCATCCAAAAAATAGGACAACGAAAAAATCATGAATACACGCTTTCAGTTTCTTTTCTACACGGCCACTCCAAAATTTTCGCTGTCGTCTAGCATTATTACTATTATTATTATATAATGCAAAATGTTTAGTAGCGTGCACATGTGTTGTTGCGTTTGTATGGACATTGATAAAATTAAAACTCGTCAAGTTCCATACACTGACATTATTCTCATGCCTGTTTGCTGGTAGCAGACGAAAAGAGAAAAGAACAAAAAACAGCAATGTAGATGCGAGCCAAAGCCAAGCCCTTTATTTCCTTCCGTGCGTACAGTTAGTTGTTGGTTGGCTAGCTGGAGGAGGGAGAGAAAAGAGTTCCAGGATGATCAGAGGATTAAACTATCCGTGTCCTACATATAATATGCATCAATTGTTCCTTTTCCATGCACATAGGAACCAAATGTGCACAGAATATGAGTACCTACTCTATACTTGTTTTTGCTACTTACACATTCTCCATACAGTGGCTGCATGGTTTGGTACACAATATCTGCGTGGTATTTTTACCACACACATTAAGAATACATGTCGTCTCGTCTAATATTTGCTGCTTCCACCACCACCAGTCCATACTACTACATAAAAGTATGTACTACTACTACGACTGGCGTGATGTAGACTTTATGCATAATGCATAATGTGAAATGCATTAGAAAAACAGCTCACCATTTTACTCCTTTTTGGCCATCATCAAGTATTAGCAGCAGGGAAAAACCCGTGAAAATGAAACGGGAACGGGATACTAGAAAAGGAATTACTAAACTAGCAATATGTGCACTATATAATAGAAAATGATATCTATATGTTGTATATTATTACCTATATATCTATTTTACTTATGAATGTATTCATATGTGTGTGTATATATGTGTGTGCAAAAAAACATACCAAAAATTCTTTCCCGTTTTTCGCTAGCTTCCTCTACAGGATACTACTTTTCTTTTTCGAATACACTGTCGGTAATAATAATATGATAGGGGGCAAGTACGTGCTCTGCTCTTTTCTCTCATTTTCACTGCTGCTGTTTTTACTCCTGTCCATCTAGCCTAGCAGCAGCAGCAGCAACAGCAGAGCACTGTACTACTACTACTACTGTAATGTATAGATCCTTTTTTTGTTTCCCACCGTGCTTACTTTAGTGACACAACTTGCAATAATATTACGTACGGACGGACGTACCCAGCCAGCAGCGTCTCTCAACTGATCTTTCTTTGACGATGTGATGGGAAGGGTTTTCCTTTTTGACAGGAAGGCAACAACATATCTTCTTGAAGCAAAGTACATATAGTAATTATAGTAGTAGCAGCAGCAGTACAATTTAAAAATATTCTTGTCGTTTCACACGCGAAACTTTAAAACGTGTAAAAAAGTTGATAACTTGTTATTTCTGCCTAAAAATAACGGTGACTAAAATATAAATAATCTTGTTGTTGACACACCGTTCCTACTTGCTACACACACGTACACACACGCTTTCTCTCTGTAATAAATACGTTTGCAATGCAGTGTGTCTAAACGGGGAACGATTTAAAAAGTGAAAAAAGAATATAAATGATTTTGTACATATTATGCAGTTGATTGTGGTCCAATACAAATACATCGTATAGTATAGCATGTGTGTCTGTGTGAAAAGCTGCAATAAATAAATAAATAAGTAAATCTTTTTTGTAATATTTTGAAAGCTATTTATTATGGTGTCTATATAAATCGGTAGCACTTATGTAATATTCAGGTTAGTTTTGTTGGAATATGCGCTACTCTATTTTATTTTAATTGTCTAAAAGCTTAGCAATACATCCAATTTGAAAATAATGCTTTCTTTTCTACTTTGAAACGTTACAATGAAAAAAAATTTGCTGAATCAGAAGCATACATAATGGATACTGGTTATCACTAGCTTGCGTTGGAAAAAAATAATTTGAATTTGATAACAAGGACTGAATAGTTTTGGGTTTCTGAATGCTGCTCTCTATCTCTGTGTGTAAAAAGTAAGCTAAAAATGTCATACGATCATTTCGAAGAAAAGGGATGGCAAGAAGCAGTAGTGTTTGAAACTGAAAGGGAAAAGGAAAGGCAATAATGTAGTAATGAATCACCTATACTGACGAGGAGCGGTTTATGTTGTTGTTTGTCTCGTAATTTCATTTCAGGATTCAAGTTTTAATACTTCTTGTTACGTTGTTTCCTCTATAATGTTGTTGTGTTGCTATATGTATACTAAGCTATATAGCGTCCTATTTTTGTTGTAGATTTTTAAGTTGAAGTGATGGTGTGAACGTGACGAAAGTACAAGACTGTTGTGGTGATGACGAACAGGAGTAGTGGAAACTTCACAACAACAACGGCATCCTCCTACGGCGTCATTAAAATGCATACACGGCAAGTTCATGAATCATGAGAGAAAAAAACAGACGCAGTATTTCTTTGAAACTGTTCACTATATGTGTGCTCCAAACACTGTCCAATGTGCAAGTGAAACGTTTTAGCTGCTGTAAGTTTTGATAGTTTAGTGAAAGAAAAACAAATATTGAATTATTATAATATTTGTATTCTAATGAGTATTACTTTCTTTCTACACAGTTGTCACTTTTATAAAACATTTTAAAATCATTTCAAGTGAGCAAAACACAAAAGTTTATAGTAATTTGATTTTGAAGAGAAGAGTCTGGAACACGAGACGTAGTCAAGTTTTTTTTCAAAGATGTTTGCTTATATTTTCCGTAAAAGATATCAATTTAAAAACGAGTATCGTGCTGCAATTTCAACGCAAAGGTTGTACGTAAAGATAAGTAAAAAGTGCACGTAAAAAATGAACATTATTGATTTATTGTGTACATATTACGTGTATAAAATTATCGTATAATCGCCCAACTGTAAATGTTTCAGCGTGTGTTGTTTCAGACAGTTACGAAAGTGAAAGCTTAGTGAAAGTTGTTGATTTAACTTTTCAAGTGGCGGACGATAGATAACAATAAAAGTTTCACAATGTGTTACGTTTCACTTAGAGGATTAGTATATTACGGAGCTAGTATTCACGTGGTAAGTACATACTAAAAATATTTAAACAGCATTTAAAGATGAAGAAAGGTCAAAATTGAAGTGTAGTTCATCATATCAAAATTTTATTGTATGTATATTTTATTTTTGTACCATTACAGTATCACGGAATACAGCTCATGCTCAGTATGTGCTATCACTTATTTTCGGATGGTGTAAGTAAAACAAATTTGTGTACATACATATTACCCGAAAAAAATAATTTTCCCTTTCACTTTTCATACTGAACTGTTTTATTTTTTTAGCGTGATGAATATTACGTCTCTCGCGTGGACATTATTTTCAACTGGTGCTTTCTTGTGTTAGGCATTTTTATATTTCGAGGAGTTGAACAGGTAATTATTCATTTATTATATGCAAAGTTGTTATTCTCAGCACTGGTGAAAGTAAAAAAAATAACGCATTATTTATTTCGTTTTATGTGTATTACAACAGCAATCAAAGACATTTATCCGATGGCCAACCGTTGGTTTCACGTTGCTTCTGGCAGCTAGATTTATAGTAGAGTTGCTGAAACAATACCAATGGGAAAGGGAGGCAATTTACCAAACTTTGAAGACACTCGGACCTTTTACATATACCAACATGAGTATTGACGTAGATCCTTTGATTTCGGCCGCGGTGGGAATCTACATTTTCATTCTTTTTGTATACAACCACTCTCTTGAGTACTCCCCAGAGGGTCATCATCGTCATCCTCACGATGACTTTTCATCATCAAATGGCGGAGGAGGAGGAGGTGGTGGTGGTGGTGGCGGAGACCTCCCCTTTCACCATCGTAATTCAACTTCCTCAGTGAGTGGAGGTCAACGACGTCAAGGATGTGGCTATCATCGAAGAAATAACTCTTCATCAGGCTACCCCAGTGATTCCTCCGATACAGCACGCCTTATCCCAGCGACCAACGGCTCAAATTCCGGAGATGCCAATAACAACAACAGCGACACTCTTCTTATTAACATTGGTGGTGGAAACAACAATAATAATAACGATTCTATTCCAGGAGTGGCCACCATTCCTAATCCTCTTTACGAGTATGACCAAGCCATTAGAATGATGGATGCCAGGCGGCCTCCTCCACCAAGGTCACAATTGATTGAGCATCAACATGGCCCAGCCAGCTTGCAGTATAAAGTGGAATCAGTATAGTAAAAAAATAGTAAACAAAAACACAAAAGAATACACGCTTTCCTTTTTGTAGAAAATATAAGTGAGTGTTGTTGCTGTTTTTTCTCGGGTTGGCTTAGTGGTTTGCATTTCATGGTATAGTGGAGTTAGTTGTAATGATAGCTTTGATTTGGAAGAAAGTTAGATAGAATATACATTTTATTTTCGTATACATACTTAACCATCATACCTTTTACTCTGACCAATATTTGTAATAATAATAATTATTATTAAACCACCAATACGTACACAATAGAAATGACAAAAGTGTATACCTAGATGCTAATAATAGTAATTACTATATCACTTTTAATATAAATAGGTAATATAGTAATAATATGTAGTTGTGAACATTTTAAAATTTCACTTCTACTCACCGTCTGTGTCTCTGTAGAGAATTGTTAGCTTATAGAAGCCTTCATTTTTTACGGATAAAATTTCAAATAGTAACAATAATAAATGAGTAACATTTTAAATAGTAAATGAAAACTACGTTTTAAATTTTAAAATAATTTTTAACATTTGATTTGCTTCCAAATTCCAATGCAATACAAAATGTCTAGAAAAAAACAAGAGCCTATAATATTTAATGTGTCAAAAATTTCAAGATTCGTAAAAACATGCTGAAGAAATTTGATGTACATCAAAAAAGTACATGTATATAATATGCTTGTTCTAAATGATAGATACATATAAAGTTTTAAAGAAAGCAATCTCACTTGATTATGAACAATGTTTAGGTGTTGTATGATGTCAATGTATGCCTTGTTGGAGTTAACGGAACAGGGAAATATTTTCCCGAAAGTAATGCAAAGTGAGTTTAGAACAACAAAACGTAGTAGCTCGAGTGTGAAAGTACTACTACTACTGAACGCGATTGTATAAAAAGCCAGTTTTAGAATCGTATAAATTAAACTGTTACTTAAAAATGTTTGAAAGAATTAATGGTTGACATTTTTTTGAAGAATTTGCCTTGAGTAAACAGTCTTGTCTTTTACGACTGCATATTATAAAAGCTATAATAATATTTTATAAGGCTGATTATTTCTGAGATCGCAGTTACTATTTGTATTATCTCGTATATAATAATAACTTACATGGAAGAAGAAACTGATACAATGAACAATTTATTAGCAAAAGATCAAAAATCCTGTAAGCTGTTAGTGGTAGTAGTAGTTATGTAAGAAACGTGTAATAATATAAGTTAAGCTATCTGAGGAAATTGGGAGTGTTCTCGTGCCATGACTTGAGCTGTTCACTGCAGTAATATGTAGACTTTTATTTGCCATTCGGAACACTATTATTATTGTTACCAAAAAGATTAACTTTTTTACTCTGCAATTACGACAATGTATACTGTATTAAGTAGATAGAAGTATGTTATAGTAATAATGGAGTCAGTTTTGTCAGTGGAAAGTTGATAAGTTGTGAGGGGTGAAGTGAAAGCAATATAATCTAAATACTATTTTTACGCCTGCGTTATAAGTGCATTTTTATAAGTGGCAGCAAATGCTGCACCAGCGCTGTGAGTTGTTGGAAAAATTCTCAGCAAATTACTTATCTAAGTTTATCATCTCGTTTAATACATATAATATGCGCGCTGCACTAGTTTGCTCAAAGGGAAAATACCTACACAATGGAAACTGCTATAGTACTGAAGAGAAAATGTTGATTGTTGGACAGAATGAAAGAAAACTAGTGGAAACTTGCTGTAGTGTAAAACGTGAATGAATTTTTGAATGAGTGAAAGAAATGTAATAATAATGAGTATGCCAATTTGTGCTTAACGAATGTTTGCCAAAAAAATAACTGTGTAACATTCTCCTTTAACATTTTTTTTCATGAACTGATCAACAATTTATTGATAATTGATGGTACTTAAATTATTGACATATTATGTAATAAAAGTTGTGTAAAAAAGGATATTAATAATGTAAAATAATCTCTTGAAGAAAAAAATTTCAATTTTTGGCCAAACTACATACCTATTTAAACTTTGTGACTACATATATATTACACGCATGGTGAAAAGTTTAAAAAAAATTGAAGCCAATTATTATTATTGAAAACGCTCTGTATTTATCTGAACCTGATATGCTTTGCCACTAATTTTATGTATATATTCCATACAAAAAATATCTTTCAAAAATCGGTCCTTCTAAAAAGTGCTCTCTCATTATTTTCTAGGCCTTCTTTTTAATCCAATATTTACCTTATTGGGAATTTTCTAAAAACAATGTAACATTGAAAATAAAACTTGTTGTTGCTATAATTGTGATTGTGAACATGCATGTTATAATCTATGAAATGAAACCAAGTTTTAATGTTTAATAATTACACAGATACGCAAATAATGTTAAATTCTGTTCCTGTTACTAAATACAATTTAAGTGTTGTTGTACGATATAATATATTCAACAATAAATGACACATTCCAAAAATGCGTTTGATTTGATGAAGGGTATATTGTAATGTCTTTGCCTTTTCAATTTATTGCTGCACGTGGGATTTTTTACAATTTATTTATAGTAGTTTTAACTCTACATTTTCCCCAAGAATAGGCAATCATTGAACCTACTCAGCATTTCTATTTTATTGCATTCTCGGATTGCAGTAATGAGCATCGCAACTCCCTCTAAAAAATTTTCATTTATGCCAGTTAGAATTAAGGAAGCTAATTGACACAAATTGTAACAAAATCAGCCTAACCGACAGTGTATTTTTGTAAGCTCATATTTTCTCTTTCTTCTTGTGCCATCCATTTCAGAGGCAACCAAACCAGCGACGCAAGTATATGTTTAAAAACAAAACGAATATAAAATATTTACACTGGCCCTTTTGAAACTCTTTAAATTTTTGTTAATGCCCAAGTGGGAATCCATGTAATCCATGGCCAATTTTCATAGTCTAAATATGTAAACGCTACACAGAGTCATAACTGTAAAATGATAAATTTCTTCCATCACTAAATTTTAGTTCAAGGTTTCACAGATGCAGATACGCTTTGATGACATTTCTCCCACGTCTTGCGAAATTCATTCCAAAAAGTATCAATTCCCCGTTCTCAAGCATCCTGTTAGTGTTGCGCTCATTTTCCGTATTAACACAACAACATGACCGTTCCACCATCATCATGGCACATAGTTATATGGATAAAAAAATAATATTTACCAAAAAATACATATTATTATTATTATTATGAATAAGAAAACGGATATATATATTTTTCCCCACAACTTTGCAACGTCATCGGCACCATCAACTTATCAAACAAGCAGAAAAAAACTCACAAACATCTCCAGTTTCACTAGAACCGTTCATCTTTTAACCACTTGGAAGCATAAAGCTTTATATAAGCAATCTTTGTTTATGCCACAGTTCGATACAGTCAGTCTATATAAACGAACAACTAACAACATCAGCATAACACATGAGTGTGTGAGAGAGAGAGCCTGCAACTGCAAACAAATTGCAAAAAGACTGTTGGTGGAAACGGTGGTAAGAGCAAGTGATACATGAAACAACAAGCATTTCTTTCAAATTGAAATCAAAAAGTGAGAGCCATCATCCATATACTAGCAGCAGCACAATCACCACCACCACCACACCGCCACCACTACTATCAATATTGTAGTCTGTGTACATATTTTCTAGGTTTTTGGCAATTAGGCCGGATTTATTTTTGGAAGTGTGTGAAAATCCTTTTCTAGTTTCTTCATTTTTATGCTCCGTGTCACCGACTTGCAAGCAAGTGCTCTCCAACTTTGTGCAGTGTGTAAACCGTTTCTTCTTCTTCTTCTGCTAAAACTGCCACAACTTGATGTAGCCACATGTGCATGCATATTAATTTGGTATAGATGCATATAAGTTTACATATGCATACTTATTACTATTATTATTTTTCGCAACATATAGCTTTTTACAAAACTTTTCTCGCGTTTTACACAGAAAATCATTTGGTAGGAGTCACACTCAAATTAGTGTGTATGCAAGGAAAGAATTTTGCTCGGAAACATCTTTATAATTTGGTTTGGTCTTTTGCTGTTTTATTTATGCATTTTCCTTTGGGTTTGTTTGCTTGTTATATAATAGCCTCCTCCTCTGTGCTTTTTCTGTGCTACATGGAAAAGCAGACCCACAACAAAAGAACAACAACAAAGCAATAGAGATATAAATGAACGTGTCAAGTAGTTGAATTGAAACCGAAATTGTGGTGCTCCACAGTATTAGTAGTAATAGTAGCAGTAGTAGTAGTAGTAGTAGCACCATTAGTTGCATCAAATCATACAGTATCAGATAATAATAAAATATAGAAAGAACAATAGGTAGGTAGATGCAACAAGAAAAGTTTCAAATGTTGTGCTGATTACACTTTCGTTTTTTTCCTCCCATATAATACTTAAATCCACAGAGCAATATGCCTGTTTAGCCTGTATTTTCACGGTTTTTTTTATTCAACATAAAATGGCTTTACGACTGAAACAAATAAAGGACCGATAAAACATTCGATTTCTCATTAAAATAAACTTTGAAGAAAGCAATATACAGCCTACATCCATGGGGTTATGTAGTAGAGTACTGCTACATATTTCAACAACTTCCAAGTACCGGAATATTAGTGACATTGATCCTTTATGAGTGGTGATCGTTGCTTTCTGGAAAAAGGCAGCAGATAATAAGTACCCCATTTGCTTTAAAGTTGAGTTTGCATGTGATTTTTTAAAAATTAATTAAATTAAATTGTGTTTGTGACAAATTACCGTGTATAGTGTGCTAATTATCAGAATACAAATCAAAATGAGTACGAGCAATCTGCGAATGTTGGTCTCAAGGTTCCCAAAAGTTTCCCTGAAGGGATTGGCCTACCTGGCATCCGCAAATTTTTTGGTATGCTTTTCACTTGATTGTGTAGTATTTTTTTACGGGTTCATATGTAACAAGAAATATTTGTCTGAATTTGTAGGCAAGAGCCATAATCCTCTTGAGACACTATATTCTAACTTCGTTCCATTCTGAAATGGTAAATACCAATTTTTTATATATCTTTCTTTTAAAACAAACTAGTTTTATGTCCAAAATTTGTGTGACGTTCGTGATGGATGCGTAAATTTGCTGTTGATTTTTGATATGTATAGATTCTAATTTATGGTGCCACTTTGGACACAAGAATATTGCTCTTTTTCCAAGCGATTTACATGCTACCCATGTTTCTACTAGGTGTTCTAGTCTTTTATGGAATAGAGCGGGTATGTATGCAACAACGTGTATAGTCAGGCATATTTTTGTTCCTAGTGAAAGTTTTTATCCTTTAATAATTACTTTTTTTATTTGCTTTCTCTCTAATAAACCAGGAATCCTTCAATCTCGTTTTATATCCTACACTCATGTTGGTATTTCTCATTCTCATAAGATACGGCTCGGAAGCGGCTCTGCTCGCGATCCACTGGGAAGATCATAAATTTGATCAAATGCCCGAAGTGGCGTTTGCACTTTTACAAGATATAATTTTTATTGTCCTGCTCTTCCTCTACGTTTACGTTTGCCTTGCTTTCACTCCTATTAAACCGACACCTTTGGAGCTCATTGAAGGAGGAAATGCAGCCTTTGTCTCGGCTCCACCCCAGGATGCCAATTTACTACCTGTGCCAACAAATTCACAGCAACAATTTTCACCTATTCCTATTCAACAACAGCAACAGCAGCAACTGCTAGCGTCACCACAACAAGTACTACTACCACCAACCCCACCACCACCAATTCGCTCCACAAATCCAGTGGAATCCCAAGGGTTCAATTACTCATTAAAACGAAATGTAGATCAGAAACCCAAAGAGACAGTTGTTGTAGAAAGTAAACCCATGCAAGTGGAGGCTGATCAACAACGACAAAGCCAGCCAAATACGCTGATGATTGTTAGGGAAAAAGAAAGTGCTTGTGGTAGCAGCAGTGGCGTGAGTGGTGGTGGTGGTAAGGTAATAGAGACTGATCTAGATGCTGTTCCTAGTACCTCATCAACTGTAGCAGCAGCAGCAGCAGCAACAACAACAACGGCAGCACAAGAAGCTAACAATGTGGAGCCAGCCACATCTACCACCACCACAACAGCAGCAGCAGCAACAACAACGGCGGAGGCAGCCCCAACAACAGCGTCTGGACCAGAAGAGCCTATAGTTACTGTAAAGCTGAATAAATCAAGAATAGCTGCCGCAAGAAAGAAACTAGCGGAAACAGCTCAAAAAGAGCCGGAGAAACCAGTCGAGCCTGAAGTCGACTTTTGGGGTACACTGAATGGCGATTCGACAGAGTCTACGTCTAAATCGGATGGATTTAAAACCACTTCGGTTTAATAAATGACTATAATATTTACTACTACTATTATTGTTGTTGTTGCTGTTAAATATAGAAGAACGTGCGAATATCTGCGTGTGTATAAATTATAGCTAAAAATGTATTTTGTAAACAATTTTCTTTGTCCAATATTTATTGCCTTTTCTGTACGCTGCTACTACCTTATCTGAAATGATTGTTACTTCACATCTTTCTGTCTATCTATCTCTCTCTGTGAAAATGGTTCAGATAATAAAACAAATGATTGTGATCCTTATTATTATTAATTATTATTATAATTATATTGATAATTTAATTATGCTTTCCGCTTTGTTTGAGAATTTGATATTATTTTGTTAAACATTTTTTGCACTGAATCAATGCAGTACTAGTACTGCTGGTACTTTTTTATAGCCTAAAATTACTGAGATAGTAATACGGAAGCATTCGCCCAATAGTTCTCCTTACGGGACGTCGATAGGTAAAGTTGCACAATTCCGTATACTTTCTGAAAAATTTATTGCGTGACATGTCCGATTTCAAGCTATCCATATTGAATTGCGGATAATCTCTGAGATTATAAAAGTTTGGTTTGGATAATTATCATAATTTTTAATTATTATATAAAAATAATTTTGCAGGTAAATTGAAGGTGCGGTCATGTGCATGTACCTTTTCAAAATCATTTTCCAAAACTGTTGGTTAGTCTCGCCCAAGGAAGTTCTAATCTCCCAGCATGTTGCACGCAAACGAAACAATGCTACTGGACTACAAAATCTTGCAATCTGGACAATTATTTCGGGTGGAAACCAGGATAAAGAACGAATGTCAAATGACAACGAGTCAATTTCATCCATTATTGGGTAACAAAAGCCCCGCTTCACGTCGTCAACAAATCGGACAATGGAAAAATTTAATAGTTTATAATAGTCTTCAAGTTTGGCTAAAAATGGGAAATTTTCATTGTTTTTTGGACGAATATACTGGGTGACAGAGATTTGGGCATTTTTATGAAGGTCAGGTCCATTTGCTGAATTTTTTTTAAATAATAGGGTTAGTAAAATGGTAGATTAAAATATAAATGTTTAAATGTTCATTCAATTTATTTTTTAACGGTGTATATAAGTATATAAAAATGTTTTCAAATTACCAACTGCAAAAATGGAGAGACCCTCGTGAATTATGCTTACAGATATATTTTCCGAGAATTTTTGCTTCTCCACTACCTGTGGCACTGTTGTAGACTCAAGCTTATTGGTATCAACAACTTTCTTTTCTTGAGCTGTCTTTACAATGTCCTCTGAACTGGGAGACCTATCGCCGCTCTCCTTAGATGTCACTGGAATGTTATTTTCTTTGGCACTGGTAGTACAATCTCCTTGTGGAGAAGTGTCCTCAAAATTTTTGGAACAAGTGGGTTCGCTTGATGAGCTGCTCAATTCTTCTGTTGATTTTTTTTGACGATTTTTTACAACTATAGCTTTGTAATCGACATTGTGCAGATTTCCAGTCTTGTTTAAAATAGCTTCAAGTTTTCGTACAAGTCTAAAAAAGGTAAATTTGATTATAAATTTTCTATTGAAAATTCAGATATATTTGTATTGCATTTATTGAGTTTTGCTTATTGCGTGGATAACTTGTACAATGATACTTTCAATCTCTCACTTGGGGACACATTCTTTCATGTTTGCACAAAGCAAGGTTTCAACATCGCTGTCAGACTCGTCATCAGTCAAAGGAATAAACCCGGTTTCAATCATACAGACGTGCAAAAGTCGACATAAAATTTCTGTACATGCTATCGGCTTTCCAGGATTCATTATATGAGCAACGTGAAGGGGAAATTCGTGAGTTGCATCAACATCTTGTAGTTTTATTGGCATAGTAAGGTCATTCCAACCGCTACTGTCCTTCTGCATTTTCCCACAATGCACTACTGGAGTGACGATGAATGCAAATTAACTTGAAATTTTGACATTTATTATAATTTGAGTCACATCTCCTTCAAGTCCGTTGGGTCAGGTTCGTTCATGTTTTATACACAACATTACTCTCCACTGAAATCTAAATTTTTGCATACAGATCGTACCTAATAAACGTTTCTATGACTGGACGTTGAGTATGATATCAGAGTTCCAGGAAATACACACTTGCCTCTACTCTACTCTCTACTCCATACTCCATCATACATCGTCATGTTCTTGACTGCGTAATAATTTGAAAAAGCTACATACATTGATGTCTATAAAAGTTTTATTATTTCAGTTAAAAATCAGAATCAGACATACATAAAAAGTTACAAAGACTCAAAGATTTTTGAATTTAATATGCCATCACGACGAACTAAACTTAGTTTAGTTCGTCGTGATGGTATATTAAATTCAAAAATCTTTGCAAAGACTATTCAAGTTACATATTGTCTATAAATTAGTGTGTGTTCATATATACTTCTGTGCGTGTACTTATTAAAAAGAACAAGTTTCGGTGGGCATTGGTAAAATTGTTGGCACAAAAACTTCATAGTCTGCCACGGTAAATTGGTAGGATGGAGTTAAAACGGCAGTTGTAGTGTTTTCATAAACTGCGCTGTTAATTTGCCTCGGACTTCCCTCAGGCTCTAATGGCTTTCCATTGTTGTTGTTGGCACAAGGTTTCTGTAATGGTGGCGTTTGCTGCTGTTCTCGACTTTGATCGTAAAGGTGAGTGTCCAGTTCGTAAGAGTGAGGTAGATTTGAGTACGACTCTGAGTTTGTATTACAGTTTGATGATATGTACAGGTCAGCACCTGCACCAAAAATTGGACCACTCGACGCACATTGACAAACTGCAAAATGCTTTTTTGTTACGCTGAACCGCACAGGCTCACTTCCAGGCTTTCCGTCGTAACAAAACAAAAAGGATTTGCTGGACGCTGAGTACTTGGATGGTTTAGATCTTGTCCACGGGACGTCTGTATATCCTCCACAAAGCCATTTGCCCTATAAAAAGTATTACAAAAAATTGTTTCAAGTTGAACTTTACATTTCTAGGATGAGGAAATTATTTTTTTAAATCATAAACAAACTGTCTTACATTGTCTATAAGAACAATAATAAACGTTGGGGATAAACCGTCAACTTGAGCGTGGAAAGCATCTGCACTAAATCCATGTGTTGAGGCTCTGTATACTAGTTTCCAGGATTGTTTAAAAACTTCTCCATTGGAGCCAATGGAATTGGGGACCATATCATTGAGTTTTCTGCCAAGAGCTAGCCGTTCATTGTGGATTATTAGGGAGTTTTGGAAAATTCTCGGTGAGTTTCTGGGAGTCAGTCTTGGATCACCATCAAATTGGTGGGGAACGGCAGCAAATCGGTATCGTTCTAAAGATAAAGGCCATTGGAACACATCCGGTTGGTTCAACTTCTTCCGCAAATACACGAGAATCTGCGATTTAAAAGTTAAATATATGTGGTTATTAGTAATTATCTACTTTAGTATGCCATTATGAATAGGAAAACATTAAAATGTAATTATTTTCAAAGCACCTATCAAAAGCAGTCGAACGTGTGAAATGACAGGATTTAAATATTTGGAAACTTTTTTCCTCTCCTCTTCAGTCCACCTACTGACATGAGACTCCACGTTGGCTTTGTACTGTGCCCACTGAATTACACACCTCCATACTTCTTCCTCTTCCAGGCAAAACTGATCCGATGAAATTAAGCAAGTAATTGTCTCAATGGGCAAACTTAGAAAGTTTGTAGTTTTAATGCACTCATTGGGATTTTCACCAATGTAATTAATACACTTATTTATAATATCTTCCAAGCCAGACTGTTTACTCGTGAGTGCTAGATTGAGTATTGTGCAGGATGAAATGGGGGACAAATTTTTCGAAATGAGCTCATCGCAAATGATCATGAGATCTGTCATGCCAAACTCGTTGGCCAATGTGTAAAGTGAAAATAGATTTGGCTCTTCTACTGACAGCTACAAATACATTTTATTTAAAAATTAACATTTTTAAAATCCTTGAATAATGGCATTATTTATAGCATCCAAAACTTTAATATAATGCAATATTACTAAAATAAAACAAAAATTGGTACCTTTCCAGAGTATACATATTTTAGAAAAATGCGAAAAACTTCCGGGTTCACGTCAGGAAAGTTGACCTTTTCAGGTTTAAAAGATTTGCATCTGAAAAATATCAATAGTAAAATTACAGACTGAGAAACTCGATAGTTTGAGATAGACTTGAAATTTCATAAACATTTCTTACCGAATTTTCAGCATGAATGTGTGACACTTGATAACAGTTTTGCTGCTACCAATATAGCAGACCAAATCACCCGTGTCATTGTTCAATAGAATACTTTCCATATCTGAGATGAGCTGAGAAACACCCTTCTCGGAACTGTACACTTTATTTCCAATACCCATTTTTTGGCTAGCACTCAACAACACAGTCTATTTNAAATCACCCGTGTCATTGTTCAATAGAATACTTTCCATATCTGAGATGAGCTGAGAAACACCCTTCTCGGAACTGTACACTTTATTTCCAATACCCATTTTTTGGCTAGCACTCAACAACACAGTCTATTTTACTTTTTTAGTCTATCACTAAATTAAAAATGGACTAACTTGATTTTGAACCTCATAAAATTATTTTTTCTGTATGTGTGCGTAGTTTGTACTTTTTCGAATTAAAATTCAATTATATAATAATAAATAATCAACCTGCTTTGTTCGTAAAGCTGTTGTACTGGATTGCAATTAGCCATAACGCTTGAAGCAAATTCTTCACTTAAATGAGCAAGTAAAAGGGTACTCTCATTATGCGTAGAGAAAACTACAAGCGACCGATCCGAGTCCGACCCACTATTCCCATTCTCACCACTTCAATAACATTATTATTATATATCGTGGTAAGTAGAAAGAATTCTTTTTTCAAGCAGAATACTCCGAGTCGGATCGGAATGTCAACAACACTACAATAACTAAGTTAAGGAATTTTGTTGAGATGATAGAGGATTGTTGAACAGGTGCCTGCGTATATACCTAGTTATATACATTGAAAAAAATACATGACAATAGTAGGTATTGCCTACACGCATCTACTTAACAATCCTGTGTGCTCCACTACAAGATGATCGTACTGTAAATGTATCAAAAAAAGAGAGAGAAAAAAACATTGTTCATTTGCCCACAGGGCAGGTTTGTTACAGGTACTCATTCTTTTGACAGATAAAACAAGAAGCTTTCAGCTTGGTGGCAATACCACTTTAAAAGGAAGAAAACAGGTAGGCATTTATGTAGGGGTAGAATTCTTTTCTTCTTCTGTTATGGTGCCCATAGAGTAAGTAGTATAGTAGCAGCGTGTTTTAAATAAATAAATATAAAGAATGTAAGAAAACCTTATAAAAAAGGCAGTCATGTATATAGGTATAATGGAAGAAATGATGGTGAAAAATTCATTTACATGCTTGGTTAGTTGCCTGATATAGGTATGTATATATGCATTACATCTCATTTGATGCCGTACAAGGAGAGTTGAAACTTGTACCTGTTGAATAGAATCTAATTAGGTAGGTGGCTTGCGTATAGATAGTTATACACGAATGTTGCAAGAACAGTCCTTATATATTCTTTGTAGAGATATTGTACAAAACATATATTGTATTATCATTCAATATAAAAACTTTTATTGCTGTGTGGTTGTCATTAAACACTTTAAAAAGTTCAATAATGAGAAAAATTTACTTGAGTGTATGTGTTATGTAACAAGTTATGTATTTAAAAAAGAGTACTGCTTGTTACTGTGCGCTTCTCCTAAAAATGACTTTCTATCAATTAAAAACTTTTCTAAACTCTCATGGAAAACTTTAATTGAGCCCCTAGGCAAAAAGAAAACCATTAGTTGTTCTCTTTTG
>JAHZMT010003373.1:0-17813 GCA_027743785.1 Sinhomidia bicolor
CTTACCATGCACCGCGGCGTGTGGTTCCACCTCCCAATGTGAATCCCGAAATTAGACGCAAGTTCCTGCTTCTGTTCCACATTAATCTAAATGAAACATTTGATCCCCGACAAGGACAACTACAAATTCCACAAAATGTTGTCGATCAGATTAATAACCTGTGTCCGAGAAATGGTTTCTTTTACAGTTTTGCCCCAAGGCATTTCAACGCTACGCAAACCCTTCAGGAAATCTTCATGCGACAAAAGAACGCAGAAGACGTTCTTAACCTTGCCAAGTCGATACTCAAAAGCAAACAGGTGAATAGACGGGTTTGGTACTACGCACTACTGGGAGCGATAACCATGCGCCCGGATTTGAACGGCTATTATTTAGCATGGGCGCCGGACGCTACTCCGGATTTGTTTCTGACCGCATCCGTGGTCAATGAAGCGACAAAAGGAAGCTCCAGAGCCAAGTCGACTCCTGTCCCTAATAGATGTGATGGAGGTGGGGTAGGAGGAATAAGACCACAAAATCAGCAGCAACAGTGGTCCCGTCCATCAACCTTTTCAGGAAAGAAGAGAGAAAGGCGACAATCAATAGGCAGTATTTTTTACCCAGACAATAATTGGAGTAGTAGCCAGAAGCAAATGGATAAGCGACCTAGTGGAAATAACCGCCCAGTTAACATCAACAATGGCGGAAACAATTGTGTGCCTTACAAGGGAACAAATGGAGCTACTGTTTCTGCAGAAAACAGACTTTGGTATTTCAGGGAGGATGTGATGGTCAATGAGCATCACTGGTACTGGCATCAATATTTCCCTCAAGTGTCCACTCGACATCCGGACCGAAGAGGAGAAGTATTTTATTTTGCGCATCATAATATCATTGCCAGGTTGGTAATTGCAACTAAAAAGGTTCTTTGGTGCAGAAAAGGGAATTAATTAATTAATTTTATTGTACTTATTTAGAAATAACGCTGAACGTTTGGCAAATGGACTAGACCAGGAGATTGCACTAGATGTCAAGGCAGGAACAAACATTGGAACGGGATACGATTCTGATATTGTTGAAAGTCAGTCAGGCAGGCCATGGACTCCTAGAAAAGCTAATATTCGTTTACGTGTGCGTATAGCAAAACAGATCTACATATTTAAATGAATTTAATTTAAACCTAAACTATTAAGTCTGAGTATCATTTTTCACTATTTGCAGGACATTACGCATGGAAATGATCCGGACTTTCAACTTAATGCAACCATGAGTGAAATGTCAGATCTTTACCGTCTCCTGGTTTCTCACATTGCGCAAGGTTATCTTTTGACTAATAGGTCAAATCAAAATGTTCCAGTAAACATTACACATCCAAAGGGTTTGAATGATTTGGGAAATACACTGGAAGCCTCTGAACAACTCTCCGTCCACACCACTCTCTATCATAACTACGGCATTCATAATCTCGCCCACGTTGCTGTAGCTTTGTCTGAAGACCCCGACTACTCTTGTCAGCGTCCACCCGGTGTCATGGGGGATCTAACAGTAAGAAATGCGAATTTAAACAAATAAATGAAATTGATCTCAAAAGTTATTGCTGGTGTACGTGAATTAATTAGTAAAAAATATTAGGTGACACTCCGAGATCCATCCTTTTTCAAAGTACACACCCTCGTCGACGAGTTATTCGACCAATACAAAAAAACCCTGCCACCTTATCAACTGCACGGCAGTGAATGGCCTTTGACCTGGACCGGGGTGGAAATCCAAAATGTTCAAATGGTGGTAGGAAGAAAAACCAATCACATCAAGACTTTCTGGTCAATCCACAGATTTCCTTTAGAGGAAGGTATTGATGGCAGTATACATGACGGGGATGTCAACTCTGAAATCTGCCATCAGCACTTGGATCATGAACCTTTCCAGTTTAAATTGGTTGTCGATGTAAACAGCTGCATGAAGAGTGTTTCACAAAAGGGAACAGTAAGAATCTTCCTCGCGCCGAGGTATGACCGCAGAGGAAAGAGATTTTCAATGAGTGAAACCAGGAAACTCATGTTCCAATTGGATGCATTCCCTGTTGATCTTCGGCAAGGGAAAAACATAATCACTCGCGACTCTGTAGATTCCTCCTCGACTAAACCATGGTCGCGCAGTCTCCAGGACATGCTGCGTGATCCTTCCAACGGTGGAAAAACAGAGTTTTGCGGTTGCGGCTGGCCCCAACATCTCTACATGCCAAAGGGCACTTCTCAAGGCATGCAATTTGACATGTTCGCAATGATCACCAATTACGACGAAGACCAAGTTCAAAATACCGCACAGGACATGAAAATATCCGAGCCGTGTCATTCCTCCTACCTATTTTGCGGTATACCATTCCGCAAATACCCCGATGCAAGACCAATGGGGTAAGTTTTAATTTGCCTATTAGATTTTTATGAATTCTTTCCCTGAAGCCATTTTCTGATTATTATTTTTATTTCCAGTTACCCCTTTGACAGATTGCCATACTCCGTTCAAGGTGGCCGTGGGACTTCAAAAAGACCGGTGGCAAATTTGGATGAGTATGTTGACGGCGTGCCCAATATGTATACTTGCACCGTTACTGTTCAACATACCGACGAAGTTGTTGCATAAATTTATTATCAACTGATCGACAAATGGTAAAATAAATTTGTCAATTGTTTTTGTTGTTTTATTTAATAATTTAGTTTTTATTCTTAAACTGAATCGCATCATCAGACAGTATTATGCGGTGTATACTTTTTACCCAAGAGCATTAATTAATTAGTAATTATTGTTATAATTTTTCTTTTCTCTTTACATAATTTGTGCTTTTTGCTCTGTAGAATTTTTATGTCATCTACCTCTGCACGTATTATACAGGCATTTTAAAAAATTACCTTTACATGCGAATAAATTCTAAACATCAGACGTTTTACATATAATATTCAGCCAATTAATAACTATTATTATCTACAACAATCAATGATTCATTTTTTGCTTACATTTAAGATAAGATGCATTTTTGCGATTTCCAGCTCCCATGTACAAATGGTTCAGCCTATATTTTTTTCAAGTTGTGTTTCTAAATATTTTTACGTTTGCATCAGCATAATGAAGAGCGTTAAAGCGCGATCTTTTTTGGCACGACGAAACATTTTTTGCGGGTTAAATTTTGGAGGAATTCTGGTCAACAAATTATTTATGATTAATTATTATTTATTTAGCTTTTTTATTGATGGGGATGAACACGTCCAATGAATGGCTTTCGTCTACTGCTTTAAACCACCATTCACAATAGTAAATAATCCTCATTTACTTAAATATTTTGTTTTAAGGCCTACATTGTATAATTTACCTTAAAGTCCAATATTTTCCTGGGGCATCAATGGAGTCAGTTTTATTCGCTTTGTGCTTTTATAGAGACGTATAACTATCCATTAATAATTAATTTGTAAATGATTATTGTTAAAAACGCTGGAATCAGTTTTGTACCAACAACATCATGCATTGAAGTAGTTTTATTTTGTAGCTTCATTTCATGAAAGTCGGACGGTCTTAAATTCTAATAAGAATAAATAAAGCAATTAATTTGTTTTTTATTTAAACCATCTACACGTCATTTTTGTCACGCACAAAAATCAAAGTGAATGTAAAGAAAAGGTCTCTCCAAATGAACGGATGAAGAAACAATAAGTATAGATTTTATTAAATAGCATATATGTTATGCAAATTATAATTATAAAAAATTATAATTTCATGCACAATTTTTAAAAAATTAACTTCATGCAAAAAGAAAATAAAAAGAAAAAATTGCCAACTTAAAATTGATCTTGATAAAAACAAATAAATCATCAACGATGATGAAGTACGCTTTTATTAGCATTATAATATTTATCATCATCTAAATAAAAATGGCTTATACAATCAAAAAATGATAATAAAATTATTAGTCTATAGTAGTAAATTCATCATCTTTTTTGTTGAGAAAAGTAGTCCAATAATAATAATAATGATAAGTAACACCACAGATAAGCAAGGACATACAAGCTAATGAAATTAAAAGCTTACTACAGTAGTCGCCTTTTATAGCATTTTATAAAAAAAGAGAACACACACTTAATTAAACGACACCTGTGTCGGCTCGGTCTCTGTCAATAAATATTGACATTGTCAGCTATTCAAAAAATACGAGAATGAATGATAATAATAATGATAATAAGCACGAAGAAAAAAATACTGAAAAGATTCCTCTATTCACGACAATAATAAAACATCACACTGTCATCATCATTTATCATAATAATAATAACAAAAAAATAATTAAGTAGAACATTATTTTATGCTTGCTAATAATAATAATAAAAAGTATTATTATAGCAGCAGCATTCACAAAATTATAGATTTATGCATAAGTATATTTAAACCAAACTAACTATACGCAATAATTGACTAATTTTCTAATAAAAGCGATGACATTGATGTTAACATTAGCAGTTTTTGTTCAAATATATTCTTTCAAGTCAGTAAGCAGCAACAGCGGCAAAATTGTTCAAAAGACTATCGTACCTTTTTGACTCTTGTGACCTTAACAAGTTTTGTTCAACTATTTAATCATTGATTTTGTATTGCGCTTTAAAATGGAAATTTGTCGGGAAAAATGTCGTCGTATTAACGTATGGATAGTGTTATATTATATTTTTCTTTTATATAATTATGCGGAGTTAAAGGTAAATATTTATTTATATTTTTTCTTAAAATCTTTAAGATTTTTTTTGTTAGGCGATCATCGTCTTAAAACTGTAATTAAAATCTTTCTCTCTTCTATAGACAATAACTTTAAAATGGTTAGCAGTTGTAGTTTAGTTAGCTATATATTATATATCTGCTTGCTCAGCTAGAATTCAAACATTGACTACATCTTCATCATTCGAAACTTTCCTTAGGCGACCGACGCTGCCTCCGATTCCATTATCGTGTCCGTTTTTCTGGTCATTATTTGGATCCCACCTTTTGGCTACCTAAAGAGTGAAGCGTAAAAAATAGTAAGTTATGAAAAATAACTTGAATAATATTTTGTTTTATTAAGTAAATTGCAAACTGCGTTATATTTTTGCTTTGCAAATTGCAAACGGTTCAGGTTTTGAAAAAGAAGTAGTCAGAAGAAGAAGAGGAGGAGTAGTCAGATACATGAACAGTTAACAGTTTATTTTTTAATATATAAGCAGACGAAAAGTATAAAATTTTGAGAACAGGCAGTTTTTAGCTGCGACTGCGAGCGAAGTAGTGTGAAGCCACTTGACTGTAACAGAGAGGAACGGTCAAATACTGACCTTGGCTGACCAGCAGCAGAAAGAGGCGGACGAGAAGGAAAGTTCTCGTTTTTTACCACAAAATTAATTTTTAATTAAAGTAACTACACAAAACTACAATGTGAATAGTTATATGTATTTTTAGAGAATTTGAAAATAATCAAATAAAAGATTTGCAGTTTTTTTGCAATAACAAAGCGATTAGCAGCATGCAATATTATTTTGTGAAATAGTGCAAAGGTAAATATTTACGGGGATACAAGAGTATTTAAGCTTCTCCTTGAAGACTTGTATTCATCTACACACATTCCATCTACACTTACGGGCTTATCTGTGGAGAATTTGCGTAAAGGTACTTTCCAAACCTCAGTAATGGAATTATGCTTGGTCCACTCCTGGATAGATACTCTGGCTCGGTTGAAATCTACATGGGATGCATGGATTAATTTAGTTGCAACGGAAAACGTAATTGAACAGAAACAGTTTTAACAAAACAAAAAGATTTTTTCATCTTTTTTCTCATAAATAGCATACATGCAAGCTTTAAAGTTTATGGCATGACTGCTTTCTTGGATTAAAGAAAGTTGTCAAGAATAAAACTTTATAAAAATAATAATTTAACATGCAAAATACAAAAATAATAAAAAATAAACAGAAAAAGGGGTGATGATTATAATATAATTTGATAAGCCATGCGGATTACAGCAAATATTTTTTTAAAAATGTTTTATGATAATAGTAATTAAGTTTGTTTTGCCATTTTAAATCAGTGTTCATGCAAACCTTGCTGATGTTCAATCGTCGTTCCAGTGGTCGCGTTACGGGGCAGACTATCCGCCTTTTTCTTGGGTACTTCCTCTTGTTGCTGACTCTGTTGTCGCGCTAGGGAGGCAGCCAATTCCTTTACACTTCGCTTTTCCGTGCCCCACGCGGGCAGGGAAACAGGAGCTGTGGAAAATGTATCTACTACTGCACCACTGCTGGCGTTATTACTAGCGGGTAATGTGGTGGAGGCGGGATTGTTATTCTGACTAATTGCTGTCGAAGAATCTCTAGAATTCATACTGTTGACATTGCCAAAACCAATAACACTTCCCCCGCCGCCGCCTCCAACGAGGTTTGAACTAACTAGGTTATTACTAGACTGATTATTCTGGTTACTAGTAGAAAAATTAGGAACAACGGGATGATGATTACTTGGTGATGAGGCGGAGGATGTTGAATTTACAACGGGAAGGGACATGGGCTCACCCCCACTACCACCGGAAGAAGATAACGAATGATGGAAATTGGAAGACTTTTCATTACTACTGTTGTTGGAATGATGATGTGTCATAGACATTGACATTGGACTCGTTTTTCCCGTGTCTCCGCCAACGTTGTCATCAAGGAGATCTCCAGAGTCTGGTGTGTTGGCGTTCGAGGCATTTGGACTGGAGCCGTCACTGCCTAGTGAATACTCTCCTGTACAGCACAAGATAAAAATCCAAACATTAGTTAATTTTTTCAATTAAAAAAGATTGTAGAGTTTTTGTAAATCGAACATGTAAATGTTCACCTGATCTTCTATCAGCTCCTACGTGGGACCATGGCCTTGGCTTGGGTGCTACTGGTGGAGGTCTCCTTGTGACTACTGAAGAACTAGTCACATTTTTACTTGCAAACTTTTCTTTCGCTTCACTGACCGAAACTCCAAACTTTTCCTTTGTTTCGCTCACCGACATGCCAAACTTTTCCTTTGCTTCGCTCACTGAGATCCCAAACTTTTCCTTTGTCTCGCTTACAGAGTTCAACTTTTCCTTGGCTTCCGAAACGGAACATGTAACTGTTTTGCTCTCCTTTGCTGTTTCACTGACCGTTGATGCTGAGGTAATTGTAGAGGAACTAGTGCTATTTGTGACATTTGAATTGATCGTGCTACTGCTTGTCAAGGTGGACGAGAAATTTTCTTCAAGGATTTTGCTTTTACTCAAGTTGCTACCTCCAACTACCGTCACTGTTGCAGTTGAATTTGACGTATTATTAGCATTTGTTACGGAAACTGATGAAGTGGAATTATAACTGGAGGAGTAAAAGCCCGACGTCCTCTTTTCTTGCCTTGCTTTCATCTCTGCCATTACGGAATTTCCCACCGTTACTCCAATGCGCTGAACCGGTGACTTTTGTCCATCAGCGGAGTCCCCTCCACTGGGACTTACGGAGCCTCCACTCCCTCCACCACTACCTCCTCCATGCGTGGGTGTTAAGAGCTCCCTTTTCAATCCTCCAGGCTTTTCCAAGCAGTCTGTCGACTTGGATCTGGGAACTGTTTCAATACTCAGTTTGCTGGAAATGCTGCATGAGTCAAAAGATCCCGGACTCGTTCTTTCAGAAGCGTCGTCAACTTTAAATGTGCGGCTGCTGTGCGTCGGTGTCGATTGAATGCTGTCGTCCGCCGTACTTGTCATTGAAATCATGAGTGAGGTACTGCACTCATCCGAGTCTGGTGTTACAATTGGTGTTGGCGTAGTCGAACCCGGTCTGAAAAATGTGTCCAGCCCCTCTTGAAGATCCGATACTTCCTCGATTAATTCCGTTGGGGGTCTTACGCAAGGGCGCGTGGGTGCTCGAGTTTTGGGCTTTTTTGGTCTGGCCTTCCCCAAATGTTTCAATTGCTGCGGTGAAACGGGAGGAAGTTCTTCAATGGTTTTCGGAATACTGGGTAGCAGATCAGGAATGTCATCCGCGGAAATTCCCTCCACGCAGTCTACCACAGATTTAGGCCTACACCGACGACCATGAAGGCCTTTTCTTTTCGCTTGCAGCTGTGGAGTTGCCTGTTCACACAAAAGTGACATTACAGTTATCTCGAAATATTCACTCACACCATTCAGAACTTTAGCAAACCATGCAAAATCGTGCATAAAAAATAAATTAGTCGATAAACGTTTTTTGTCATTTTTAACGTTTTCTCAACCTTGATGCATGCAAAATCAAACATGATCCAATACTTTATAAAAAGCAGTACGTTTAAATAGAGATCGTTAAGTGTTACATTCTAATTTTATAGATCTCAATAATTAACTTTTTTGATTATTTAAAAAAATATAAAACTTAATCCATATTCTAGTTCTACACAAACGCAAAAAATATAACTGCTAATTAATTAGTTTCTAAACTAAAAATTTAATTAACTCTTGTTGTGGGACATTATGATATTTTTAAATATTTACCACACTGTTGCACTTACGAGATTTAGGTAATCCAGTTTCTGTTTTTTGTGTAGCACCCCAAACGCAAAATAAATGAATAATACAACAGACACAAATTCTAATTTAAGTTTCTTATTACAATTAACTCGAACAATTTGAATTAACGAGATGACCCCTAATGGCTATGATGATAATCTATGTACATATGACATACCTATGTATGTACATGTCTATAGGTATATATATTTTTACAAGACAATTGTACTTCCTAGATAAAATGCTTTTAGTGACATACCATCGGTGACTGGTCAGAAAGCTGGAGGTTTCCCTCACTTATTGTCACAGTTTTCTCCGAGTCGTCCTTGGACATTTCACTGGGACTGGAGCGGAGTCTTGTTTTCAGAACATCTGGGGTGGATGAACGCTTTTTACTTGCGTCGTTCTTTAGAACACGCAAAAAAAATTTTTTTTTCAAACAAACTGTATCACTTGAAAACACGAAGAAATTTTCTACTCGCTCTAACTTACCAACTGCTTGTGGCATTTCATGAGTGAGTCAATAGCTCGGTCCACAAGCTTATCTGAAATGTGAGCTGCGACAGCCAAATGAACCTCACTACAAACGAGAAAAAAATACCCAACGAAATGAATAAAAAATGAAAATTGAGATTAAGATATTAAAAGCTTTAAATCCTGCTGTTGACGACGACGACGAGGAGGATAGTTGCAACAGAACAGAGCAGCAGGCAGATGGTTCTTATCAAAAAGCTCAAAACTAAGTTAATAACTTGCTCATGCAAAACATAACCATACACAGAACTTTTTTCTGAATCTGACTTTGACTGGATACCAAATTATTTTTTTTTATTATAATACTACGCAGAGATTCACTATCAAACTATAAATAAAATGGTCACACATGATGTAACCTTAAAAGAGTATGGTAACGGAAAGACTCATCTCCTTCTATTCTCTAAAACTGCGTGACAATTTATACTTTTTATTCCGATTTTGGGAGTATATTTAGGGACAATAAAAACAACAAAATGTTTTGATTTGAAAAAATAAACAAACATTTCTTTTGTTTGCCTCTCCAATTATCTGGTTAGTTCCAGTCAGTCACCTCAACAAAAACATTGAGCAGTTTGGATCGTTTGGATACATTTTATTAATCCATTTTTATAAAATAAGTAGGCATATCGTTTTTCAATTGCTGTGTTGCTATTTATTTATTTTGTGATTTGACGTTGACGCGTAATTCCTATATGTACTTTTAAATTAAATGATTAAAGTATCACTTCTGCTTGCTCCACACATTTGCATAAATTCTGTAACTTATCATCGTCACTTATCATCATGAATTCCATTTAAACTTACTTTAGCTTGTTGATAATATCAGTTCCAGCCATGTCCACAACACAATGACGTACAAACTCTGGCTGAATACTGCTGGTCTTATCAATGCAACCCTGCTTAATGTCTTCCTTGAGAGCCTCGTCTCCCATCAGATTCGGACACTTTTCTTCCGTCAGCTCCAACACGTTTTCAATATTTCCCTGTGGGTAACGGCGGCGAACAAAAGTGTGTTTTAACAAAACAAAATCAATACAAACTTGCATGCATGCAAAAAAACGTTTCCTTTTTTTCACTCCGCACTTTAAACTTTTTTGCATTCTCAAAAAACTAAACTTGAGATAAATATTATTATTATTTAATTTTTTAGTAAATTTAGTTTACTAATTAAAACATGCTTATTAAAACAAGATTATTGTCAACCTTATTATGTATTTTCTCCCTACCTGAATATGTTGTGAGAGCATCCCATGCAGATCATCAGCGAGTGCCTGCAGTTTTCTCTCGATTACCTTACCAGCCTCACCTTTTTGCTCGATTAGCTCGTGAAGATTCACTAGCAACTGTCAAAAGAAGAACAAGCAGCAGCAGCGGCGGCAGCATCGCAGGGCGAAAAAAAACCAAACCAAATCAAATAACCCGTTAGTAAAAAAGTATATTATATAGTCAATTATATTATGCCTTTGGTTACATTATAATGCTGCAGCAACTGAAAAAAAATCGAATACCTACCCACATATAGGTATATATGTATAGGCTATATGTATATTTATTCTAGAGAGAGATAGATTTTTTGATACTCATTTTTTAATAATAATCCTAATAATAATAATAATCGTGGTGATTTTAATGGTTTTGATGATGCTTTCTTTCTGACTGAATGCATGCATGATGCGTTACATTCAATTCAACAACAATGTTGAGGGAAATGAATTTTATGCAGGAAAAATTTGCATTGTTGTGCCCTTCTCTCTCTCTCTCTCTCTCCCTCCATTATTATCATCCATCATCTCTTCTGTTGAGTCTGACTGACTGAAAGTTTTGTTATTTTTTACATATAGTTTTTGTATGTAGTTTTGCTCCCTTGTTAAAAAAGCAGCAGTGCTCTCTGTAGTGTGCTATGCAATGCTGTGTATATTAGTGTTATTATTTTGAAAAATAAAATAGACAACGAGATTGAATCTAGTTTCAGACTTTGACAATGTAATGATGCTGATGCTGATGATGCTGATAAGCTGCTGCTCTGCTGCTAATGTCGTGTAAAAAAGTAGAATAGCAGCGCAGCATCATCAGCAACATTATCACTAGTACAAACTTTCATATCAGCCATTCCGCTCACAATATAAAACTGCTAATTTTTTTGACAAGAAAGAAGAAAAACGCTGCATGGTATATGTATGTATGTACATGCTGATGATGCACATAGAAAGGAGTGCAAATTTGTAAAAAAATCATTGTGTTTTAGATCACTATAAAAATACGTAAAAATACATTCCGTATGAATAAATAAATTGCACTAAAAATTTCTTTTGCAAAGGAAAAGATGCAACTTTGTTTAAATAAATAACGCAAACCATAATCACATCTAGTTTGTGTATCAGCGTCATATTGGATGTTTAGTTCAGTCAGTCAGTAGTAGAGATAGAGATGGGTGAAACAAAGAAAGACGGAAAGGCAAGCAGGAAATGCTAATGATAAAAAATATTACAGACAATATAATTCTGTACCAGTCAAACTAAACTTAAAAAATGAATGAATAAGATATGTAATTATGACGAGGATGACGACGACGGACGACGCTTGTTACAAACATTCATCTACGTATTACTGAAGACGCCACATGTACAACTAGGTACTATTATTTTATAAAGGTGCTCAAATCAAATAGGATAAATGAAACGAGTAATACGAGACGACGGAAGTGTGTGTCGTGTCTTCTTCTTGTGTCTAATTATCGTGGTCCTACTGAACTTGATTTACAAAACAAACAACTGACTCAAACTGTTGTTGTCTGACAGGATGAACCTTGGAAAAATAACCCTGTATTAATTTCACTTTTTTCATTGATTTCAGAGAAATATGATATGTAAATTGTTGGCATCAACTAATGTAGAACTGCTTGCTATTTGTGTTTTTTAAACGAATCACGAAGAAACGAGTATCAAATTTAGTTGTTGGGTTGCATTATTATAGATTTGCAGATTCGTTCATTTCGATTGACATCTTTTTTAAATCAAGTGGTTATTATGGATGTACGCATATCTAGTTTAAAGAGAGCTTGATTATAATGATGGTCTTAGGAGCACGCGACGCGGATGTGATTCCGCAAAAATATATATATACCTAAATATAATATCCTTTTTAAATAAATTAAAGGATGAATGTGTTCTTTCTGTTTGCCAAATGAAAAGCTAAACCCTTTATGATTTTACAGAGTAACTGTAATAATAAGTGCATATATTTTTTTATCACAGCCCAAAAAGTGATTAAAAAGGGGCCAATTAATTTCAAGGTAAATATTTGCAAACACTCTCTCCATTTAATGATGATGAGTTTGTTTACCGACACAGCACAATTTGTAATAGTATGCCTTGCAGCTGCAAAATTAATTTTAAAATTTTAATTGTCACTAATTATTTAATTAAAATAACTGCTACAATCTAGCTTACCTGTTTCGCTCTCTCCGAATCATGTATAAGATTTTCCGCGTGAGAAATCACCTCCGCGTTTGAATCACCCGATGGTGAGTTCAGTTCGTTTTTCCTGAGTAATTTTATCCCGTCCTGTGTTTGACTTATCAGCTTGTCCACAGTTTGTTGTGCGGAACTTAGCAAAAATCCCTATACAATTCAGAAGAAACAAGTTATAAACATAAATAATCTTATATATATATTTACACACACACTTCAAAACACTTGCACGCACTTTTACAAACCACTTTGACGAAAGGATCTTTTTTGAAATGTTTAAAAACGACAGTTTTTACTTCTTCTGAAAAATTAGGCCTTATTTTGGGAGTAACCAAAAAAACGCTTTGCCATTATTTATTCACGGTACACCGTTCACTATACTGACTGCTGACAAAACTCTTTCTTTTTTTTCAAAATCCCTTTCGTCATTCCCAGCAGCAGCAAAACAACACGCTACACACCACAACGCAACGCATCTTTCTTAAGAAATGACGACGACGCCTGCTGCCTGCGCTTTGAAAAATGATTTTTTGAAAGGGTTACAGAGAAAAACAGGGTCTACCTTATCCCTCCTCCTCCTCCTTCTTTTCTAGTCTAGCTGCTTGCTTCAGGCTTATTTTTTTCAGGCTTTTTGATGATTGAAAACAAACTTTGAAAAAAAGTAAACTGTAAACCGTCTGCTGCTGTATTTGTTTTTCCTTTACAAAATATTTCTGGTCAATGCACTACATCCCTGGTAGTAGCACTCTACTGCTGTGCTTCGTTGTTGTCACAATCTATTTTTCTACGCACACATCGCATCATCATTCTCTTCAAAAAAATATATTATAAAAAAATGTTCTCCTCCCTCAAAGGATTTTCATGTTGTGAAAATTCACACAGCAAGCGAAACCAACAAAAATAATAACAATAATAATAAAGTCAACTCAGCTCTGAAAACTTTTGAATGTTTTTTTTTCTTTAATGCTCTACTAAAACCCTGCTGCTACTTTACTTTCTGACACCACCATACCACCAAAAGTACAACAGCAGAGAAGAGACAATTTTTTATTGCTTATTTTTTATGTAGATGATATTTTATTTTACTTTCAACGCTTCATTATTATTACTGCCAAGCTTTTTTTCTTGACTAGTGTTAAAATTGGGATTCGACTCGCTGTCAATAAACTACACTCAGGTATGGTACCTACAGCATGCGTAAATTTTTTTTTCAAAAAAAGTTTTTAAAAGCATGGTCACTTTTTATTTCGCTATACTCTTTCTTTTTTTGCTTGAGAGGAAAAATGCGAAATAGAACAAAAAATAATAATCTTTTTCCCTTCCTTTCGCAACATTTATATTTTTCATATGAAAAATTAGGGACAAATGTCGTGGTATGGTGCGTAAAATATAGTCTCTCACATCCTGTTGGTACACAGACGCTATATTATAGTACTCTGTTGAGTTGCTCACCTGTTGAAGTCTAAAGGCTTGCTGATTGTTGCTCGTCTTTTTCGGCTGCGAGTTGCGATAAATGAGGTCTTGAATCCGCTTCAAGACGTTTTCTGTCTTCTCTCCAGAGACCTTCATGCATGGCAGAGCGTCATGGATTGGATATGGCATATAGCGAACGCTCATATTACTGCAAAGGAGAATGAAACAAGCAAAACTTAATACATCTGCCTAACACATTCACTTATCATTATTATCCTTATCTTAGCAGTACATACAAATGCAGTAATAGTAGTAGTATTGGTGGTGCAAGGATAGCTATACATATTTTATTGTGCTTGTAATTATTATCATCCATCCACAAACAAACATGTTATCCACCACCACTACCAACACCACTACCACCACCAACAACAACAATGGGCAAATAAAACCTCTTATTAACTATTCAAAGTTTTGCAGTATTACCAACCAATAAACCAACAAAGACATATTATATTAAAGTATATTTTAGTGCACGCATATGGCATCCCGTCGTGGCGCAACTTTATTGTATTCACCACTACCACTACTACCACCACAGCTCTATATCGTCTTATATGAAATCTGATATGCCTTTGTAAATAAATACGTATCATAAAACGCTGCTTTTCAACAACAGATTACAACAAATAAACTGCTGCTGCAATAAAAAAAAGTCTTGTGATATGTGCTGAGTTTTAAACCGAGCGCAGTAGGATGGAACTATAGCGCAGCAGATTATTATTCTTAAAAATACGCATCAATTTTTATTCATGAAAACGCAACATGTGTTCACGTTTTTATATGTAGCAGTAGTGTGGTGGTGGTGGTAGAAATAGAGGCATCATCCTCATTTGTAAAACCGGAGGTACCTAAAAAAAACTAAAAGCAACCTGTGAATTTTGTGGCTTGTCTTGAGTCTTCATCTTTCTTCTTTACCCATCTTTTTTTATTTTGCCTGCATCCATTTTATCTTATTGTTAGAGAGTGAGTAAAGTTTAAAGAAGAAGCCTTTTTTTTATATAGTCATGCCTATGTGTTTACTATAATTTCATTGCATTGAATAGATAGACAGATAGGTTTACTGGTTGTAAATTTGCAATTAGTATTTATCTTTGTCAGCAGATCTATGCTGTTATTGCTTATTTACTTGTTTTTTCTTCTTTTTTATATTAATGTGTGCATGTATCAATTTCCGCTATGCATTTACATGGTTCGCATACAACTCATAACTTTGCAAATTAATTTGCAAACTTTAAGCTTACACATGTATGAATAGAACTTTGCAAATTAATTTGCAAACTTAAAGCTTACACATGTATGAATAGTATGTGGTAGAAGAGTAACTGTGATGGATGAATGCACACAAAATCTTGCGCTCATTTTATAGCTATGTATTTGTAAGGAGAAATAATTAAACTTAAAAATTATTTTTGCTGGATAATTACAGATCATTTTTTACAAATAGGATAAACTAATTGTAAGTTTTAAAGGAAGAACTAACTGCAAGCGTAAATAAGCATTTTGGTTATAGCAAGTTTATGTAGTTTTTCTATCATATATTTGCACTGCTTATTAATATTTATTAATACAATATTTTGCAAAGAAATTGTTTTGAGAGCGCCAACAACATTCTAAATCAGGCATATGTCTTAACAATGAAACATATTGGTTTAGGCAAACACTATTGTTTGCCTAAGCAGACAGACAATATAGAGATTTATCGATAAACTAGTAGAAGGAATGCAAATAATGATAACCACAACAATCAAAATATCATGCCTACTACAATTATTATATTTTCTGCGAGGAGGACAATTACTTATTATTAAATTTCTTTTGAATCTGAAAGGGAATTTAATTTAGGCATATGGTATACCAATACATTATTTTTGCTGATTGCTCCACTGTGACTGCCACTACTATTTTAAACAAGAAACTAGTTACTCTTCTTATAATATGACAAGTCAAACAAATGATTATATTTTTGCAAAAGCTGGTTTATAAATAATCAATTCCTTTCACCTTCATTCAGTCAACCAGCAGACATGCCAATTATATGCCACGATAGTTTTCATTTTCATTGATTTGCATCAACAACAACAACAATAACACAAGATTATCTTCTTCATTCATTCACACAAGAGCTCTTTTTACTATGATTAATCCAATGAAAATCATCTCCAAACACTTTCTTTTTTGACACCTACTCATGCGTGAAACTTGTCAATATTTTAAAAAGCTGTTTCTTTATAACTGCAAGAAAAAATATTTTTTATTTATGCCTTCAGATAAAAAAAGATATTGAGTTAGGTTGATTTAAAAAAAGATAATCTCTACAAAATTAATGAGCTTGCAAGTTCTATGCCATTTAATATATATTTAAATTTATTTAATATGAACATGAGCAAGTCTGATGAAATAAAGGTGATAAAAATTATGTGTCATAATACCCCAAACATTGTTATGGCTTTATCATCCACCGACCCGACCATCATCATTGATCAGATCGACATGAAATATTTTTGCTACACTTTGCACTGTTGTTGAAATATTATATCGACATCGTTCCAGATCCCAAAAAAATATATTCTGATAAAAAACCCACTAAAATTTTTCACTTTTTAAAAGCCATTATTCACTGTACAGACAGTATGCACGCAGCTGTACTTATATTTTCTGCGTGTATTTAAATATTATTCACGCACTTCACGCATCACACAATAAAGCGTCTCTTTTCACACTTTACTATCGTTGATAAAGCGATTGCTCCATCCGTCGTTCGTAAATAATAAAAGCAGCGAATAGTAATTACACGTATCTATTCAACTACAGCTTCTTCGACAAAAAATATATGGCTCACTGTATATGTACGTCGTTGTTTGTTGTCGTGTATTTTGTGACAAGTGGGATGTCTAATCACAACAATACTGCACCAAGCAGTTGCAAAACTGACTTGTAATTTCATAAACAAAATTTTAAAAGTTTTACAAAAAAAGTATATATAAACTGCTGCTGCTACAAAACAAGTGACAAGTTCTGTTGAAACTGTGTGAAGCACGTACACCGTGCCTGTCAACTGTCCGCAATGCAGTTTCAAACGAAACTGACAATGAAAACATGGCACAACAATATTTCTTCTTCGTCTTCTTAAAAGTTTAAAAAAAGATAATATAGGCAAGGCATATAATTATTATTATTTCTGCAATCTGCAACAAACAAATTGCCTTGTCCAACTCTGTCCAAAAGACTATATTCAATATTATGCTGCTGTTGTATGTATGCTTCACTCGACTCGAAGTAAGTCGAAGGTAAAAAAATCCTCACTACACTTGTGTCAGTCGCAACTATTCTCTCTAGATGACTTATCATGAGTCATGTTGATATTTACGATGAGAGGTGATAGCCTATTTAAATTTTCTTTAAACAATCGCAGCTACTCCTACACTTTTGCTAATGATCATTTTTTAAATGTACCTCAACACATTATAATAATATGCATATTCACGCACTCACGCACAGAACAGGATGTTCTAACAGCATTACAATTTTCATCACGATGATGATTATGATGACATTTTATTTGAGCATTGTTGTTACTCATTGTTAATACTTTGCTATTCGCTACAAGAAAATATTTAGCGTGTGGTATTTTAAGAAGAACAATCATAATCACGCAATGTAATGCACTTGTAAAAGTATTTTTTATTATGACTTTTTGTAATGACTGCTGTTGAGTCAAAGTTATGTATCTGCTGACCAACTATTATATGGCCGACAACGACCGTGATAAGAACAAATGCTAATAATATTACGTGCCTAATTTCATA
>JAHZMT010003374.1:0-27563 GCA_027743785.1 Sinhomidia bicolor
GGGAATGACGACGATGGACAAGAAAGAAAGAGAGTAGTAGTACATGGCAGAGTAGTAAGACATGATAATATTGCTAATGGTCATCATCAGCATGTATAATCGTCGTAACAGCAATAATAATAATAATACTGATAAAATTGACAGTGTAGTAGTTGTTGCGTACCCTTTGCTTGTTCTCTTTTCCTATTCCACACAGCTTTTTATTGTAGAAAGATGTGTGTGTCGTGTGTGTAGATGATGATGTATGCAATGTGTGCACTTTGTGAACATTATTACGGCGTTCTTGTTTTTTTTTCGCCGTCTCTCTCACAATTAAAATTTAATTGCGACGCTGCTGCGCTGCAGCTGCAGCGAGCTGCAGTGCACACTAGCAGTAGTGCATTGAACACAAAGCTGAAATATTTCTTGATTATTATTATGTGTTCTATCACAATTTGTGATAATGGCTCGTGTATGTGTGTGTGTTGTATGAATAAAATGCAACTGAGGAAGAGAAGTTGAGTATATTTTTGTTGCAGAGCAAAACCAGGGGCCATTATTATTATTTCATGACGTTGTTGTATTTTTTCTTTGCTTTGCTTGGTTGTTGCTAGAAAATAATCATAAAAATGCTGAACAACAGACAACAGCATATTATAGCAATAATACAAAACTGTCTTGTTTACATGATTGAATGATGGTGATGGTGGTGGTGGTGAATGAACGAAACGAAACACTTGCTGCTCCTCTTGTCTGTTTCCTCCTCTGTTCTTGATAACTCCAGCATTCCATTAAATAAATTCACTTCTACTGCTGCACCGAACCACTTTTTCCAACAACAAAACACACTATCCAAAAATACAACGCCAAATTATATAAATAATATGTACAAAAATAGTTATAATAATAATAATAATAATTTTACATGGTAATAATATGGGCAGATCCCATTGGCCCCTGTGGTTTTCATATCGTATCTATCACAATGTTTAGAAAAGGAAGAGCGCAAGGAGTAACCAAATTTATTCAATTCAGTTCAGTGAGCGGTGGTGGATGATGGTGGTGGTGGTAGTAGTAGTAGTAGTGGCTGAGTGTCATCATATAATGGCCTTTTGCTGTTGCAGAAGAGGTTTATTTTGATGCTATTATTATTGAGAGTTTCACTATTATTATTAGTATTCTTGGTGCAGCCAAAACATTTTGCCAGTTTATACGTACGTGCTACAGCACTGTCTGTCCAGTTTTCCAAATAAAGAATGCATGCACTTTTTCCATCGCTTTTCGATACTTTTCTATAGGTAGTTTAACCTTTTTTTCTTCATGATAGGGAAATAAGGATAAAATGTGTGTGTGTGTGTTTAAGAACGAGAGTGAGAGAGAGTCTGCTTTGTACATAATTTAACAACGTACAACAATTTCCAGCAAATTACAGTAATAGTGGGTAACTAACAGTATAGTATCTTAATAGGTATGGAACAAGTAAAGCTTCTTTCTAAACTAGCCTTCTCGCGAGGGCCATCATCATCTTCATCATCGTCACAAAAAGCATACAAGTTTGCAATTTTAGTACTTATTATTAAAGAGATTCAGTGTGTAAGCGGCGTATTGCTGCTTCTGCTGCTGTTATCGGGGTACATTCCCAATATCCGACCAGCCCATTATTCGATCATACTGAGCAAGTATCCCATAAAAAGATCACAACTCTTTGCAGTCCTGTTTATCGATCACCATGCTTAATCGTCTCAATATTCGACCGGATTAAGTACCCAAAACTATTTTTATGACTTTCNACGACCCTTTACAGTCCTATTAACCGATCACTATGCTTAATCGTACCAATATTCGACCGGCTTAAGTACCCAAAACTGTTTTATGACTTTCAAAAGTAAAACCTTTGAAAGTCATGAATATAAACATGCTTTATGCAAGCAAATATTAATTTTAAACATAACTCAACTAACATCATGGTATATGTACCTACATAAATGCTCGGGTATGTTGCAGATACTGAACTTGTTTTATGCTTATTTAAGATGAACTCTCAATTTATATTTTACTTAAAATGCTCTCATTATATGTTGCATATTAGAACTCTTTATTTAAAATATTTTTTTCATGGTAGCAAAAGCCCTATGTAGTCAATGTCATTTACAATGCACTCAACAAATTCAATTAAACTTTTTAGTAGAATATGTACCAATAGGTGGTCATATTGATGTTTTGATGATCCAGTCAACTATTATAAGTTTATCTTTGATCATCATGAACTCGAGTTCAGTATCAGTAATGGTAATACAACCAACCGCCCGTGAATTTATAGTTTAGCTTTATAGTAAATTTATGCATGTATACCACGAAGTTAGTTGAGTTGAGTTGGATTGGATACGGTTTAAATTTAATTTTTCATGTATACGACAATTTAGTATTCATGAATTTTTAAATGTTTTATTTCTGAAAGTCATAAAACCGTTTTGAGTACTTAATCCGGACGAGGAATAGTACGATTAAGCATAGCGATCGGTAAACAGGACTGTAAAGGACCATGATCGTTTTTTGGGATACTTGTGCTCTGTGATCTAATAATGGGTCGATCTACTAATGGTACCCAATCAAATAAATAGATGGATGCTGACAGAGAGAGAGAGGGAGAAGAAGAAGTTAAAAAAAAGTGAGAAGAGAGGCACTGTGTTCTACGGGAAAAAAATCTCTTAAATGCAATATTGAAGTAACGTCAGCATAAAATATACGTAATAAAATATACGTAAAAATACATCTCTCCGTCTGTCTGACCACGTCTCTTTCACGCGTGAAGATCCTTTTTAATTAATTTTTTTCAAAAAAATTATCAAATAAAGCTATCCACACGCACTGGCAAATACTATATTACAAAGTTGGTAAAACATTTTTTTTAAAATTTGCGGTTATATGAATGCTTATTTTTTGTAAATGTTTACAAAACTATCGCCGATTTACTCTTAAATATTAAAAAATAATCTTGCATTTTGCCTGGAAAAGGTGAGCTGCTGGTAATGAACAGAATACTTCTCAACCTTCCTAAATTCTCAAACCAGGAAATTGGAACGCCTTGTTACGGAAACATGCTTTTGGGAAAATATATTGAAATTCATTCTAGTCAGTTTTAAAAAAACCCCGACTTTACCTGGCACAGATTGTCGTTAGTTTTAGTAAAACAGCTTTCCACATGTGTACAATGTGCATTTTTGCCTGCATTCTCCACACAGACAACAGATACCCATTATATACAACATCCCCCAGTAAAGAGCATCATCGGCAGTGGAGTCGTGTGTAGAGCCGTAGTCGTTGTTGGCGTTCTTCTTTCTCCCTCTCCGTCTCTATCGCAAAGACAACTTTCTTCTTTTCCATCCATTTTTCCTTCTTCTTCTCGCTCGCTCGCTCACTCGCACCCACCACAAGATTGTGCAGTTGAACATAACATTTTTTTACAGCTCTGATGATGAGAAAAGAGTAACTGCTTGCTGTGAGGAGACAGTATGCAGGTTGTACAGAATTAGAGAGAGAAGGGGGGCAACAAGAACATACCTACAAGTGGCAAAACAAGTCAACCCGTTGTTGTTACCTAGCCTAGCTATCAGCATGCATGCATGCATGCATCCATGTATCAAATTCATTTTATATGTGTGCGTATAAGAAGAAGATGAAACACACACGGCGTAAAAAAAATATTTAAGTGAGAAAATCAGGAAGATTTTTGTTGGACATGATGATATTACATATTATATGATTATTTGTATCCACTTAATATTTTTTTACCAAATACATTTACATTATCTATATATATGCCTATTACGCATAACACATAGGTAGGTAGACACACACACATTTATTGTTTCGACTTTGTGTGAGGTGGTTTCTTCATCTCCTCCTCGTATTATTATCCAACGTGTGTGTGTGTGTGTGTGCTGCTTTTGTTGTTGTTCTAGTCACACGTTAAAATATATTACCACCACCATCATCAGCAACATTATCATCATCTTTGTATTTATCATTCTGAAAACAACAATATAAGTATGTATATTTTTTTGGACTATAATAATGTGTAAGATGTGATCTGTACAAACTTCTTGATGATTTTTTTCTCCCTTTCTTCTTCATGCCATCGTTACATGGTAGTAGTAGTAGTAACGCTAATAATAATAATAATAATAATAATAATAATAATACAAAGTATCAATGAGTAGTAGTAATGGTGGCGTTTGCATTTGTCGATTCATGCTGCTGCTAAATTGCAGTTTAAAAATTCGATCATGATGATGAAGATGAGATGATGATCATATATATTTATCTTCTCTTTGCTGGCGTTACTTGTTTTTTTTTTGGAATATGGTATGTTGTTGTAGACGAGAAATGCTCATTGGAAATACATGGCATGTATTTTCTTTACTAAAAATCGTTGGATTTTTTTTGTGAGATTGTGGCTGTACACGTTCTTCGTCTCTGGACTTTACAAACTTTTATTACAGTGATAATAGAAAAATAGGAGAGAAGAGCCCATCACCTCATGCTTATAATAATGGTAAATGATAATACATACTTGGCTGATATGCACACAGCAGCAGCAGCAGCAGCAAGAACAGGAGCATCATCGTCAAGCCCACTGCTAACACCACCAGCAGAGGATCCCTACTGCTTATCTATATTCCTTTTACTGATCCTTTAGTCAAGTTTCTTTTTGACTGACTGACTGAAGAATTGAAAGAGGCTGCAGCTTTTTCCTTTGGCTTTTTTTTGGGTTTTGGGGTATAATGCGGATATAATATGGAAGTATGTGTATGTGCGGTGTAAAGTAAAAGAAAACATGTAACTTGTACCTTGCCCATTATTTTGGGTATCATGTAGCAGTCTACAACAACAGCAGCAGCAGCCGTCTGTATGTATGTATGTATGTATATATATATATACGTTATTGTGACATGATAGCATGCTGAAAAAGGTGTGTGTAGTATTTAAGAAGGAAGGAGAAAAAGACGGCAATTTTTTATTATTGCTGTATAGTATAAAGTTGTAGTAGTATTGTGGTGGTGGTGTGTAGGTGAATCCTCTTGTTTGAAAGTAGAATGAATAGGAGAAGTAAGTAGCAGCAGCAGCAGCAGCATAAGCATTATTAGCTTCTACTCAAGTCACTCTATTTAATATAATTCTTGTCCCAATCTTTTGCGTAAGTGACACTGATACTGGTCCAGTCATTCATTCAAATCAGTCAGCTCATCATGACCAAACAACTCATAGCTCTTGGTCAAGTCATATACTCGTCTTATTTCTCATCTTCACTTTGAAGCAGCAGCAACAAAGGTGGAAGGTGTGCGAGTGAGTTTCGTGTCCGTGTCTCGTTGTTATCATCATCCTTATCTCAAATACTTGTAACTCTGATGAGTTGTTACTATAAAAGTATCAACATCACTAGAAGTAATAATCATTTTAATATTGTGTCTGGAAACAGAACAAAGATCAAACACTCCATGTTCTTATAAAATTTTAAATAATTATTTTAAAATAATTATTGAAAATTTTACCCAGAAAAGTGCAGAAGGTTTTCTAGTGTACTTGTTCATATCGTTTTTCTTTGCTTGCTTGCTTAGAAAAGAATCACACATTTCTTTTTACAAAGATCATGCGTGTCTTAGTGGGAAATTGTGAAAGTAGTGACATAGGTGAAAATGTTCAGGAAATAAAATCATGTTCCCCAGAACTTATAATGTGTCCCTTGACAGGTTTGATCAGCACAGAGTCTCATGAGTCTAACATGGGAAACGCTTATCCCCGGCGTATTTTACTAAGTTTTTTAAGAAACCGACAGAGTGAAGATCCAGAGCTCCTTGGAAACCGACAACAGGAATTTGTCTTTCTAGTAGATCGAAGCAACAGTAATAGTCATAATCAAAAGCTGTCTTGTTCCTCCGACAACATGTCCGAAAAAATGAATAGAAAAAATAGTCAACAAACTACCCATGAACCCGTGAGCATGGTCGCATGCAACAGCCGCAGCAGCAGCAGCAGCTGTAGACAACGAAGCCATGCAACAATGCAATCCGAGTCTGGGGGAATGCGCAACCACTGTGACTCCGGTTCCATTTCCATCTCCTCCTCCGCTTCAGTATCGCTCGCTTCTCAGCACACCAAGTCATCATCATCCTCATTGTCATCATCTCCATGCACGTGTTGCTCTCTTCACAGCATCTCACATTTCTCGTCCTCACAAGCGGAGAAACCAAAGTTTTGTGCGCTGGACAACAGTAGTTCAGCAGTAGGTGACAGTAATGATAATCATAATAAGGTCGGGCAAAATGATCCTGCAAATATTAGCCAGTCTTCATCTACAACCGGCATGCTGCCGTCACATCCCCTCTCTTCTATGCATTCAAACGCTACCACAACAGCAACTCATCATGCTAATAATCGAAATCAACACGAAAAGGATGACACTTGCTTGCCTCAAAAACCTGGAAAATTCATAAAGTCGTCGATGAGCTCATTATCATCATCACATTTTCTCCGTCGCTTTACTAATCGAATCAGTTTTAATGCTAAGAGTCGTGGGTGTAATGGTGGAATGATGAAAGTGTTCCTTGTTTTATCCATCCTCTTCCTTCTTACTGATTCGACTACAATGAGTCAAAATACTTTGCACTTATTATTTTTCTAATTGTTTAGAAAAAACAGAACTTTATTTTGCTTTCGTTAGCCGGTGATTTCGCTAAAAAAACATATTTTTTCAAGCAGCAGCGGTTTATTGGCTACGTAAACAGTTAATAAGACAAGATGACGTAAGAATTAAAAAGAAAAAGAGGTGATATGTGCAGGAGTGTAGATATCATTGTCACGATCTCTTCTCGTCAAGTGATTTAGGAATATAATAGTAATAATAATAATAATAATAATATGGAGTATATAAATAATATATATTAAAAGTATGTTCAAGGGGCAAAACGTGTAATGCAATACGGTATGATTATATACACTCAGCATGTAATATAGTATGTAGTTGTTGTTGTAATAATATTATGATGATGATGATAATGATGAGCAGTGAGTAGGTATTAACGTCAGAATGTCAATAAGTTGAGTAAAAAACCTTTATCAACGTCATCAGCAGCAGCAGCATCATCATCATCATCATCGTCGTCGTCGTCGTCATCCTCTTCTTCTTTACAAATTTTGACATATTTTCCTTTGGTTTTCGTTCTGGTGATGGATGATGAACGCATACTCTCATAAAGTGCATTAGCATCACCACAAACACCGTACCACAACTAGCTGATTGTTCCCTCTAAATGATGATGCGTTCAGGAAGGAGAATGACACCAGGCTTATCGTTTGGAATATTTTTCTATTAAAATGTCATTAGCTAGTAGTAGTAGTAGTAGTAATGTAAGGTGAAAACAAAAAAAAGTACGCAAGAATGCCAATGCCTTTTTTTCTTCTCTAAAAATCAGTATCTACATTAAGATTGAAAGGTGACTCACGGAATTAATTTTTAACAGTAATAAAATCATCATAAGAATAATATCGTGTTTCCCACAACATCCTGTGTTCAACTTTGCTTCTTTGTACGGGTCTCTGCAAAAAAAATGATGGAAAGAAGTCAAAAAGGAAATATCGCACAATTTTTCATAACGTGTAGCAAGCAGACTCTGTCATTGTTTCTGGTATATTCCCATTTATTTAGTGGTTGCAAGCATGATGCATGCATGGCTGAGTTGTAAAGTGATATTGATTGGAAAAGACACTTTTTTCTTCTGTTTTCCCTTTCGCCTTAAAATAAAGCTACACGCTTGCCGTACAAGCAAGTTGAAGCATTTCGTTTTGTTAAAAGAATGTAGTCTGGAACACGAAGGAGAAGAAGAAGTAAGTTGGGGCAATAGAGTAACGGAGTATAAAATACCAGCAGAAAAAAAAGAAGATTCCTTGACAGACAAGCGACGTGTTATTGATTCCACAAGAGAGGAAAATACATCCCAAATATTATAACTTTGAGATTTGAGAAATACTAATAGTAGTAATAATAATTATTATTAATATTACGACGATATACATTTTAAGCATATCACTTGACATGTTTTACGTTTATCAGGCGTTAAGGTAAAATGAACACAGACATTCGAGTGAACAATGGAAAATTGTATAAGAGAAAAGTATATTAAAGTATCATTATTATTATTATAAAAAATAAAGCAGAGTGCGTATATATATTGTACTCCATGCTTGCGCAATGTCTTTACGATCGACTTGAGTCAGTCAAGTAGATTTTTCTCTCCTTCTTCTCTCTCGCTCACTCTCACTCTCTCTCTCTCTCTCTCTCTCTTTCTATCTATCTAACCATCTCTCTGTAAGAAAAAGCGTATTACATGGCATTACACATTATGATTATGATGAGCATTATTTATTTAAGACGATTTAAGACCACAGGCTCAGAAATGTCGTGTTCCATAACACTCAATCCATTCATATCATAACAAAGTGGTGTGTGTGTGTGTTCGTTCATCTTATAATATCCTCCTTGAGAAGAAGAAAATAAAATAAAAAATGCCTTTATGCAGCCAACTCACTAATACTTGTTCTGGTTGCCTTGGCCTTTTAATAATAATAAAGAATAGAAAAAAATCCTTAAAAAGTTATCCTGTACTTGTGCAAAAGTAAACAAATAGCCCTTAATCGCAGAAACAGATGCAGTTTTCACTTTAAGCAAAACTCTGGAAAGTCAACTGCACATCTATGCAAAAAAAGACAAACAGTGTGTTGTTGTAGCAGTAGTAAATGAGAACGTCCCAACGTCTCAAAAGTGTGGGAAATTTTTTCACCTTAGTCAGGTGAACAAGGAATTCCTCCTGATGATGACGGTGGTAAATAAGAATAGTAATAACAACAACAACAATAATATATTTCACTGGATAGTATCGCGGGACAGGAGGAACAAAAGGAAGGTTGTAAAATGAAATGATTGGTTTTTACTGTCCTCGTTATATGTACTCATCATCCTCATAAAAATAAATGAATGAGTGGGTGACAAAAACTCACAAGAGGCCACACGTCGAGAGTGGCATTCTTGTTGCGTTCAACGTGTTGTTACCATTATGATTGCATTTGTACAGAAAAGGAAATTTTAGTTAAGAAAGAACACAACAACTTATTATATAATAATAGTAGGTAAATAATATCTACAATTTTAAGGTATATCAGTACTAATCACAGCAGTGATCACTGGTATAATAATGATGATGATGACGATGATAATGGTTGTGTGATCTTTCATTTTTTTGTTGTGATTCTTGTTATATGACTCTACGGATTGCTTTTTGTATATTTTGACGGAAAAGAAGAGAAGAAAAAGAAAGAAAAAAAATGTGAGAAACCGGTAGCCTATTCCCAGGCAATTAAACTCTAATGATGACGATGATGATCCTGCTTGCAGTGGAGTGCTGGAGCATTTTGTTAAATCTCTCTGGATGATTTGTTAGTGCCATCAAGTTTTTCTCTTGTTGTGTCACAGTGCTCATTGTCCACGCACTCCTTTGTCATTACCGTTGTTTACAACACAAGATTTGCTCAAGAAAACGAACGATCATCATCATCATCATCACTCATGATGATGATGATGATGCTGATAATGTCAATGATTGTATTTTGTATACACATCCATCATCATCGTACGAAAGATGTTATTCAACACGGAGAGAAGATAAGGACTCTGTTTATTTTATTGCAATAATTGAGTTTAGCGTAACACGTGGAACGTTCCCACAGAAAAAGAAGACGACGAGGAGAGGAAAACACGGTAGAAGAGCAAAAAGAGAGGTGCTAGCTTGCAATAAAACTTTGTGAAAAATTTGTATCCTCTTTTGTCAACGTGAAGACGAAAAGCGTATATTACGTAAGCTGCAGGCAGCTACGTACAGGTCTCATCATACTCATCATCATCATGATTAGGTTCATCAAGCACCCAAACCACCACCATCAGAGAGAGAGAGAGATGGAGAGAATACCATCATCATCATCCCTCCATGTTTGAGTGGATGATGGAGATTTTGTTGTAGTAGTCTCGCTGCGTTGTTTTTTGAACTTGGCAGCTTGCCTTTAAAGAACACAAGCCCGTTTTCCTTACCTACCTGGCCCGTGCATCAATAAAAGTCAAAAGCGCAGAGATGATAGTTGGGTGCTGCCTATGCTGGCTCTTTTCTCGCTTCCTCCGTGTGTGTGTGTGTGTTTGAAGGTCCATTCACTTGATCCGCCCTGGTCCGTCCGTCCGTCCGTTTTCTTGTAGTACTACCAGTTGTAGAGAGGGAGAATAGAGGAAAAATAAATTTACAACCGGGCAAGAAAACAAAACAAAAAGGAGAGGATCCTCACAAGAAGGAAAAAGTAGATATTACATAAGTCACAACAAGAGAGGTGTACCTATAGGCAATTTTATTTCGCTTTTATTTCAAAGGGCAACCTCAATATCGTTTTTCTTGGAGCGTGGGAAACATCAACAAGAGGATAGATAGGGATTTATTGAATGGGTTTTGAGTTTTTAAAAAGAACAAGACCAAAAGTCAGTTTTATGTAAGGAGAAGAAGAAGCGTACTAGATGGGAGAATGGATGGAGGAACGACAAGACACAATACAGGACAAGAATATGACGTTGTCGTCGAAGAAGATGATGATACTGGTGGTGGTGGTGGAAAGAAAGAGTAAAAAAAAAAAGAATTACGATTATTGCACCTTCTTCTACTTCTCCATTGGTTTCCTTTTCCATCAGCGTGACGTGATGTTAGAGTGTGTTCACAAGTTTTGAGGTTTGAAAAATTATGAGCAATAATGTGGTTCTGTTGTTGTACAGTAGGTTTATGACATTCCATTTTATCGCATCTCTTCTTCCTATCTTTTTTCTTTTTTTTGACTGTTTCGACAGTAGCACAAGAGAGAGAGAGAGAGAAAAAAATATGGAAAAAAATTCTTTTCAGCAGTTAGCATTTAAAAGTAAAGACTTGTAAAAATCGTTCTGATGTTGGGATCCTTTTCAATGAACATGGATGGGTAAACAGATAGGATAATCGGAAGAAGAAGCATATTTTTAAAATGAGAGAGAGAAAAAAAAGAAGAGAGCGCACGAGGAAAAATGACAAAACACTCTTGTTCCTTATACTGATGATGATGATGATAATGATGCCACTTAAAATCTCATACATCACTTGATGCCACATTTCATCCATCTCATCTAGATCTCAAAACTAGATCCCCACTTTTTTTAAAAAAATTCTAAACTCTTCTAACTGAATTTCAAGCATTTTTTTGAAGTTGATACTTACATTTTTTAATAAACCATTTTCAGTATAAAATATTTTTTTCTATTCTGTTGCTGTCTATTTTATTTACGTTTGCATATATGACATGCAAAAAAGCAAAAAAATGATGATGATGATGATGAAGAAGAAGAAAAGTAAACTGATTTGCATGAAAATATTGTGTACGTATTTTTTACCGTCTTTTTTTATATTATATGCATACATAATACATTAATCCAGTTACGCATGCATAACCGTAAAAAATAAGAAAAGAGAGAGAAAAAAAAACATTTAAGCATTTTTTGTCCTGTTTCTTTACTATTTATAATGCTCTTATTTTTTTGCTCTTGTGGCGGTGATGGTGGTGTGTAAGAAGCGTGTAAATTAAACAAGCTTTTAGATAGTTAATTTATAAACCATTTACATTGAATTATTTGTCAGTCGATTTTGAAAGAGAGAGCACTACTTACTACGTTTTTTTTCTCTCTCTTTGAAGGCGACGAGAACACACAAGGGAAAGAAACCTGGGGGGTTCATCTTGAAAACAGAGAGTTTGGTTCTTCTTTCTCTCGTCGACCCTCTATCTTTATTTGTAATCTAACATCCTTGTTGTATAATAATATCTCTTGTTATTATTATTATTATTATTGCTGGTGTTGGTTGGCAAGCATTTATAGTGATGCGTGTCGGACAGAGTAGCTACAGCATAAAGGAAATGAAAAGGCACACACACTAGAGCTTTCCAGCATGCATGCACGCTGCGTAGGAATGAATACTTAGTTTTTTTTGATAATATCGTTATAATGATAGTTTGCCTATATGGACGAGGCATACATACATATGTGTGATTAGCATTATTATGTTTAAAAGATGAAAGGTAAGTAAGGTGAGATGGGGATGGTGAGGTGGTGGTGGTGGAATAGTACGTGCAGAGAAATGCACACATCTAAGACTCTAAGACGAAGATCCTTTATTGTAGTAGTAGTAGTAGTGTGCGCAGTTGTTTTGTGGTGGCAGGCAGTTTGGGCAAAGAGCAAGAGAAAAAGTGGAATGTGCCTGTTGTCCTTACAAGAGTCAACAATGTATGATGAGATGATGGGACTCTCTGTGAAAGGGAGTCCTTTTGCGTGCGTGTGTGTGTGTGTGTGTATGTTTGTTGGTGTGCAGGACTCTGAAGGAATAAAAGAAACGGTCAAAGCATCAACGAGAAAAAGTATCATCATCATAACTAGTCATCTATTACTTAAGTTTCTGTATAAACAAAGGTAAATAAGGGAATGAGAGAGAGAGAGAGAGAGGATTTTGAAGAATACGAAAAGAGAATAAAAGAAGGAAGAGGAGGACGTTGCGTTGTTGTCGTCAAACAAGGTGGTTTACATAAAAGGAGCAAAAAAAGCAAAAGCTGGAAAAGAGAAAAGTCATCTTTTTCAAATAACCATCACACATACATGCTCACTGACAGCAAACTTTTTTTTGCTGCTTCTGTGCTGCTAACTGGACATTATTTAAAAACGGTCGTTTTGACGTGTTCTGTCTGCACAACATTGTTCAGCCTCCTTTAATACATGATAGCCTGGGTAGTACGCTGATTCTGTTATGCTACCGCACCACCACCACTTGCATCTCTCTAGCCTTTTTTCTTTCATCTTTTGATCCGGACAAGTCTCCTTTCTGTTGCACCTCCTTCTTTTTTCCTATTCTTCTTCTCTGTGCCTTGCCTTGTTTTGTTTGGACTACCTTGCTGTGAGAATACTTAAACAGGACATGGATTAAAGATCAACAGCAATGACAAGCGACAAGAAGACGAAAAAAAAGAAACAACAGGAGAAAAAAAATATGTGAAGTTACAAATGCACATCTTGTGTTTCCACAATGAAAATGCCACACCAGCAGCACACACATCATTTTTATCATTTACCATCATCGTCATCGTCACCGGCAGCAACTGATAATACTACTGCATATCTATTAGTACTACCACGACAACTACGAGAATTACTTACGTTTTTATTGAAAGATATGCGCGCATACACTTTTTACAATGTAGGAAAATCATAGATAAGCAAAAAACTAGGCATTCCAAAGGAATATATAGGTTGTCTGTCTCCACATATACATACCTACCTACCTACCTACCTATATACTACAACTAGTCAGCCCACCGCCATTATCATTGCCAAGAAAATAAAAATTAAAAGAAACGTAAGAAAAGACTCGTCAACGACACAAAACATCATATTGCACTTTTAACTTTTAAGGTTCAATAAATTGGCCAAGGTGGGAAAGGCGTGAGAACGTCCCATTCTCCTTTTTCTTCTCGATACTACCGTAAAATCCATGCAAACATCCCAGCCCATTCGAACAATATGCCACCATATATGTATGTAACGTGTAATATCATATCAGCAGTACCACCAGAGAACACCACCAAACATTACACAAAATACCGGCAAAGCAAACTAAACCACTACACTAGACTCGCTCCTCTTTTGTTCAATCTCCTCTTGTCGTCGTGCACTTGACTACTCACAGCAGCAGCAGCACTACTCGTTTATCTATCGTTTCACAAATAAATAGATGTACTTACGACATATAAAAGAGAAGTACCACTTACCTGTATAGGTAATAATAATAATAATGAGCAAATACATACATAGTTAACGTACAAAAGATGAACAAGCAGCTTGCTCTTTAATTTCCTTTCTTTTTCTCTCTCTCTCTCTCTTTTTTTTAGTTGGCGGAACTTTTTACGACGCTCTCATATTATTATTATTATTATGCTGAAATGTCTTCAGTTTTGTCAAATTGTTTCCTTTTCTGTACGTCCGTTCTTGTTTCGTGCTCACATCTTGAAAGGTTTTGCAACACTGTCATATTTGTGTGGATAATTAGTTATTAACCCCAAATCAAGTAGGAAATGGCAAAAAGGCGACGTTTTCATCATACGTGTTTTTTAAATATCCTCCTGTGTGACTTTACTTTTTATGCTTGTCGCCGTTCTGTAGTCTTTTGCCAGTTCCGCAAAAATTTCCTGTGTTTCGGTTCAATCAATAGTTAATTTTCTCTGAGAAGAACGAGGGAAAAAATTAGAATATTTACTATATACTGTTATTATTACATATATAAACTGGCATCAACAAGTCAGCCATTTTTTCTTCCACATTCCTTCCGGTACACAACACCCCAAATTATATTTTCCATTGTTGCTTTTGCTCCCTTACTGTTCACCTGTGTTGTGGTATTCTGTGATTGCTGGTGATAATATCTTCTTCGTTATTAGAACTATTATATAAACCTTTACGTAATGTGTCCTATTTCTAGAATGATTTATCACCGTTTTGTCATTTTCACTGGAGACAACGTGTGAACCAAAAAACCTCTTAGTTTTTCCTCTGTTGTACAACAGGTTGAACGTAAACAAAAAAGTCATAAAAACGATAATCGTGGCTTTTATTGTTTGTGGTGGTTGGCATTAAAGGATTAAGAGTTTATGAAATGTACCCTTTGGAAATGTACCCTGATTGACATATCGGCAGCCTGTGAGGGATTAATAATATCAACACCTGTTTTGTTTCTGGAACAAAAGGACCTTTCTGACCGAGCGAGAAGGACCCTGAATTCAAAATTCTCCAAAAAATGAGTTTAATTAAACAAGTGTTCTGATTGGTTGGCGGTAAAGAAAAAGGAAAAAATAACGTAAACACAGACAGTCACATGACTTTGGCGACATTACACCTTTTGTATAAAAAAATTAAAAGTCAAGCCCAGTGGCGCCATAGTAATTACGGCTTTAGGGATTTTCTCTTAAATAAATAAGCTGAAAGTTATGAATTTGAAAAATGCATGTTTTTGCTTCTCACGACCAGCGTATATAACATTGCAGCTGCTGCTGTACTCCTTACTCTTGTTTACTTGCAAGTCACTGTGCTTCCGAAGGAAAACAGGCAAAACCGTAGAAACGCGGAACTTTTAAAGAAAATGAAAACATGAATGGAAGGAAAAAAGGGATGCTTGTTGTACAGTACACAGAGCTACCGTAGTGGTAGCATTTAATCATATTAACTGAAAAAAATAGGTCGGTTTCCTTAACTCAATAATAATATGCCAACCAGCAAGGTTTTACTTTAATTCTTAAATGCTTTCAAATATACATCCAGAGTGGGTTTGGACAAGTCGCAAAGTGAAGAGGCAAATATTTATACTTGTTGTTCTTCTGTTGTGATTTTCTGCCTTTCTTCCCTGTCATCTCATATTCATCAATGCGTATTCTATTGTTAACTGGTATTCGACGACGGTGTGATGATGATGGTGGTGGTGGTGGTGGTGGATGGTGGTATGGTGGTGGTTGGTGGCGGACGGCACGGTGGTAGTGTAGCAGCAGCCGTGTGTGCGTTTTCAAGTCATATCGGATCTGATCTGATCTGATTCATCTTTTATTTCCATCTCTGCCTCACTTTACGTTGTTTTCTTAAATGTGTAGCTATGTATGTGTGTGTGTGTGTGTGATGAAACACAAGATAAAGAGTGATGATATATCTTCTATAGCAATAATAATATTTATACACATACCAAATAGTATGGTTAGTTAAACAAACTCATCGAAGAGTAAATGTCTTAAAATCTTAGAGGAATCTCATCATCTCATGTTTGTAGGACTTTTTCCGACCTGCTAACTACGCATAAAGCAGATTAAAATTGACGTCCTTTCCCAACTTGTTCATCTTCACGCACTCGAGGGTCCCATCGTCTTCTCAACTACATTTTTGCCGATTGTTTGTTTGTTTGCATGCATGTCTGTGTGTCTACGGCATTAGCCACTTGCCTTCTTTTTCAAATCTACAAACCTTATTTTCTTCTTATTATTATTATGAATATATTGTTGTTGTTCATCAAGCTTTGTAATTTTTTTTTCATTTTTGGCTCAATTCTTGTTCCTCTTCATCTTCCAAAAAGTTTTTCACGTCACCTTTACCGTCAGTCAGCTCTCATGTCAACCATGTGCGTGTACAATAATAATACCTCAACTATGCAAGTATGTATGTATGTATGAATGCCATCATCATCATCATCGTGTTTATATCAACGTGCTCATCTTTCACCAAAATTGTGAAATGTTGTTCCTTTAGCGAATGACCCAATCTTCATCTCTAACTGACTGACTGAATGAGGCAAAAAGGCAAATAAGCAAAGTATAAAAACCGTTCTGCCGACACAGAAAAGAAAAAAAAATCCTGGCGTGTTGTGTTTGTGTTTTCACAATAAACACTGTCCATTGTCGTCCACTTAAATAATATCAGTGTACCGTTCATAATATCATTATATTCTAATATAAAGATAATGCTAATCACAATATGAGCAACTGGCTTTTTGAAAGTGTAGCCGACCGGAGGCAGCCTCTCCATCGCTTCATCGTCATCGCCTTTTCCTTTTTGTTATCGATGCGCTTCGTAATATTGCAGTATTATGGCGCACATCTTCTCCATGTATAATATATAAGCCCACATACCAGCGTACATACCTAAAATGGATGATGTCGTCCTTTCCCGTTTTTCAATTAGCACTGTCAATTTCTTCTCAATTGATACTACTGTACCAGCTTATCACCACGAATCTTGTTGACTGTAGCTCCCAATTCTTCCCGCATTATCCGTACTTGACTGACTTCCATTCAAAAATGTGGTACGCTCAATACCTGCCATACGAGCATACTATTATTATTATTTATTTAATCATAAATTCCAGTAGGAGAAAATAAGAAATTGCATTAAAAACGTGCAACTGACGTTCCGAGATTCAGCATTCACTATCTTTCTGCGTCCCTGTTCATGGCAGTCGTACTCGTACTATTTTGAAAAATCCTTGTCATTTTTTTTCTTTTTTGCTTTCAGAGTAGGCGGCAAATGCACATATTTTTATGCTCCAAAGGAAAGGAAAGGCTAAAAGAAAAATACTAATAATACAAGGCAGAAAACTAAAAATTCCTGTGTACGATTTCTTCTTCACAAAAAGCGAGTATAGTGCTATGATGACGATGGTGATGAGCCTGGTTAGTTGACTTTTTGTAAAACTTCAAAGAAAATAGGCATAGAAGTGCGCCCAGATATAATCATAATCATGATCCCAACGACTAGAATCTGCTGCTGCTGCTGCTATTACAAAGAAATCCTTTTTTTCTCTCTCTCTCTCAAAGGAATACATGATGATGCTAATGTTGTTGTTGCTGGTGGTGGTTTTGATGCAAGGTACATATGCATGATGGTGGTGGTGGCGGTGGTGGTGGCATGCTATGTCTGTCAGTACAGTATAAAAAACGAGAAGGAAGCGGAGAGAAGACGGAGTTGGTGGAAGACTAAAAAAAAAATCTTCTCGTCTTCTTGTTTGGTGGATGTCGGAGGAATGCACATGGCCTCTGGGTGTATAATTGTACAAGAGTTTGTGTGTGTGTGTAGGTAGGTAGGTAGGTAGGTATGCATACAATATTATTATATACTGTTTAATGCAACAATGTTAGAAATTCTTGCTACACCAAGAAGAAGAAGAAGGAGAAGGAGAAAAAAGAACAAGACCAAGGCAGCAACCATTTTTATACTGGCCAGTTAGCCAAGAAGCCAGCCATACAAAAAAATCTTACATTCATCCTTTGCACTAGTCATCCTCATCGTCGTGTTGGCTTTGACTATTTTTTCGAAAAGGGAGTAGAAAAAATATGTCTACTTTAAAAAAGAAGAGTCTCTGTGTCCGTCCGTGTGAGTGTGCATTCATCAGAGAGAGAGAGAGAGCATCATGCAACAACAACAACAACGTATCATCATCATCAACTTTCTTCTACCAAAATACTATTCACTCCACTTCTTATTCTTCTACTATATTGTATCACGAACCAATGTTGTGTGTGTTTGTGATCATGATGGTGGTGGTGGTGATGATGATGATGATCATCATCATTATCATCATCATCATGTTCATCATGATGAAACACCACCTATATTATTGCCTTTTTCACTTCTCTAGCTCGCACTTTACTTCTTCTTATTCTTCTTACCCGCATCAGGTTTTTTTGTGTATCCATCTATCTACCGTCATAGTACATGAAAAAAGTAGCTTGCTCATCTCATCATGCATGTTTTGTTGGCATTCTAAATATTTTACCAATACTACTAGTAGTAGTAATAGTACCACAGAGGGCTGTTTACCTGTACACTGGCAGTATTTTCAAAGTTGGATTCAAAGAAAGTGGAAGAAAGGAACTTTTTTTAAATATATTTTTTTGAGGAGAATATAGAAGAGAGGTGGATAAATATTGTATTTGGGTGCATGTGTGTGGTGATGGTGATGATGATGCTAGCATGGAAAAAAATTGAGGACGAGGATGATGGCCAAGTAGATGATCATTATTTTACCTGGGATTTTTTCCCCCGATAAAAAAAGAACTGTTTTCAAAGTACTTTGTTACAAGTTTGTCTAGTCAGACACTTGTTGCTTGGTGCAGGTGCCCCTCTGCTTGGTAATAATAATAGTAATAATAATCATCATGCAAGTCAGAGATGGTAGATGCAGTGCGGATGATGATGATGATGATAATATGCCTTTTGCTAGTTAATTTACTTACTGAAACGTACGGCACGGTATTGTAAAAAAATATAAAGTATTTTTTGTATGTCAGGTGTACACAACCAGCACTAAATAGCCATAATAATTATATATAGTATGTACACATGATTGCAACATGAACAAGATTAAACGGGACTCTACTGGAAAAAAAGTGGTGCTGGTACTGCTAAAAAGGTGAAAAACGGAATGTGTTGCTGGCTTTGCATGAAGTAAAATTCCAGATAAAAAAGTTCTTTCGTGACTTCAAAAAATTATTTTACTTTTTTTTTCTTCGCTGTGCTATGTGGGGACGAAGGTATAAAAAAACTGTACAAAATTAATAGTAAACTGCTGCTGCTGCTGCTGCTAGTATGCATGTTCACTTGTTGCGTTACAAATGAGGGTGATGATGTTTGCTAGGGAGCGTCACAATATGGCGTTGAAAATGAAATGAATGAGTGCACAAATTGGTGGAGGAATAATAGCAATGATAAATAATAATAATAATAATAATAAATGAACATCCTCCGTGTGATATATCATTACAGACTCATCAGTGGTGGTAGTAGAGCAGCGGACATGTTTATGTAGCGTATGACTAATGCACTGATAAAAAATTGTAAAAGGGGTAAGTTCAACAGGTTTTTGATATATGGTACAAATGAAATGATCATTTTTCATTTTTCAATGGGAGAAATAGGACTAAGGACTTGCCAGAAGAACGAAAAAAATGAATGTGTTGTAGTATTATTATTATTATTATTATTAATAATAATATATTATGCGTGGTAGCAACATTTTCAGAAAGATGAGCAGTAGTAGTAGTAGGAGGTTAGGAGGAAAAAGAGGAAGACTTGTTTGTCAGACTCTTATCGTGTCATATAATATTTTATGGCTGGTGTAACATTTGCACCCATTCCTTTGCTACTGCACACCACCACCACCAGCACCAGAATCGCTTGTTGTGGGAGCCTGTTCTGCTTTCCATGAATGAAAAATGACAAGCAATAATAATAACAATAATATTCTTCCACTTATTATATTATTATTTTGCGGTCTCTTCTGTGTATCATGGCCTCTTTACTTTGAAGTAACAATCGAGGAGTTATTACACAATCATTTTTTTCGTCTTTTTTTCATGTCAAGCAAATGTTTTGTGTCAAAGCCGCTGCTCACCGCGAACTTAACTACTGTACTTACTTGCTCTGGCATTATTTGCAATTGCATGTGAGATGTCTACTAGTAGCGTGTCACATTGGAGTAAAAAAAGATAGGAAAATGAATACCAGTATAATTGTAATAATATTATTATCATGAACGTGTAAGGTAGATGGATATGCATGTAGTAATGTAATTTGCTCCGAGCACGCAATTCGCAAGGACACAAAAAAGTGTTTGATGTGCAAGGCGTCAAAAATTACACTAGAAATATTATTACCCTTTTTTCCATCTAGCCAAGATGAAAATAGATTTTAATCAAGAAATATTATTATAATCCAAGCCATTTTTGGCAAAGCATGCCTAATTTGGTGACAGAGGATTCTCGACAAAAAAAATTTAATATAAATTAATTTGTACTTTTTTATACAAGTGCTTATTGTACTGTATATAGCAAATTGAATGGATAATGATGATGATGGTGGTGGTGGTTGGTGGTGCTTGTGCATAATAACGATTCATAACATTTTGTGCAAATCCCGCACATCAAATAAATATTACGGCTGATTAAGTGAGTGACATGTGATGTCGTGCTCACAGATCAAAATAATATTTATGATGATGATGATTTTGTATCGTTGGTGGCATTTTTCTCAAGTTTATTGTTGCTGCTGCTAAACAAACTTGAGGAGAAGGATATAAGGAATTCTACTACTACTGCTGCTACGACGATGACGACGAGGGTAGGTAGTCTTCCATTACATCCCTCAACTTGCCCCAGACGACTGTCAACAAATCTCTCTCACAAGAGCAGTAGCAAGCAACGTACCGCGATAACCATGTATGCATAGCATTTTTGTATGATGAATGTAACGAACAAAAGACTCGTTCATTTTCCTTTTGCCAGTTTTTGGTAAGCGATTTTTATTGCACCACATCAGCAGCACAGAAGAGAAAAATATTTTCCCATGATCTTCTCCACTTGTCCCACATTATCATTATCATCATTATTATATTAACAGTAGTAATAGTATTATTGGCTGTTTAAACTAAATGAGTTTACTTACTCTTTTCAAACGTTTTTTTTTCTCCTTTTCACCGACTTGTTCTACCACTGGAATCAGTGCTGGTGATGATGATACAGAATAAAAGGTGAAGAAAAAGTGACAGAGGAAGAAATATGGCCTCCTCTGTAAAACCATTATGGTCACCATTACATGCATTATTATTGAGCTGGTAAATTACTGATCATTTAAGTTATATGGACGGGCAAGAAGGATGGGCAATAAAATTCTCTCTCTCTCTCTCACACACACAGAGATTTTATGCACTCTGCTTTTTTCTTCCTAGCTCCTCACGTTAGACGATAAGGAATGTACACTGTTACAGCCAGTCGCTTTTTTCTCCTTTGATTTCGTTCTCATGGTGTATACACTTGCGTTTAGTTTGTAAAAAGGAACATAATCCTCTGAAAGTTTTCCACATAACTTGCTACTACTCTCCACCTTCACATGGAAACCAGTATCAATCAGAGGGTCCTCACTGGCGACCTTTACACATGTGGGAAATAATTTTTCTATTCACCTGTTATATCTGTTTTTGTTTTGAGCTTCTTTAATTATGCAATGTACATTGGGTTTACGAAACTACTTGCCACGAAAAGGTCACCTTCTTTGTGTGTGTTTTCACGCGGATCGAAACTGTCATATCAAACACCATTGATCGTATTAACCAAAATCGTGACCATTATTTGGGATGTGATTTCCTACTCTTTGCCATTGACTTTTTCCGCCTCCCCCAAAGGTGGACAAAGGCTAGGTAGACAGGTTGTGGCATGTTGATGTACAAACAATCGTGGGACATGTCCAAATAGTGTCCGTTTAAGGGTAAAACAAAAAGAAGACAGTCAGGTGAGAGACTAGCTCAGGTTCACATATTCAAATCAGAGCATAATAGCAGCAGTAGTGGTAGTAATATTAATAATAATAGTGCATGTAGACAGAGTCGTTGCATGCCTACGGACTATTTTTACGGGTGGCTTCGTTCTCACACTCTTCTGCCGCAAAAGCCAAATGAAACAAAAGAAGTAGAAAAGCGGATTTACATATTTCCTATTGAAAGCTCTCAGGAACTCTGTAATTCTCTCCCAGAAGCAGCTCATTACTTGAATACTTTTCTGGGCTTTGTTGTAAAATAAATGTTGTGTGGGTTGGCTGGTTTCTCGAAAGCTAGAGAGTAATAGTACCCAGCTACCCAGTTGATCTCTTAAGCTGGTGGTAATTTTAGTGGTAATGCTGCCTTAATGAATTTAAAGTGAAACACAACAGGAATATAAAACCAACGCAGGACGTATATATACATAGGTATGTATATATATAGCTTATTTTTGTACCTAGCAATTAAAAATAATACAAATTCAGCTTCAGCTACAACGTACGGGTCAGCTTCATCACGAATAGTTGTAATTTCTCTGAAACTAAGCAAATTACTTATCAGATTTTGCAAACCAAGGTGCAAATTTAAACGAAAACTGAACTCTATTTCTTTTTTTTTCAAGATAAAAAATTGCTTTGTTTTCATGCATTTCTTTTTATTTTAAATATTTTAAAATCAAATATTATCTACGTACATGGCTGCGTAGCTAGTGCACTGCTTTGAGAGGTTGCTCACTCTGTCAAACATTGGTCAGGTAACAAAAATAAAGAGAGAAAAAGAGAATTCCAAGTAGAAAAATTAAACAGCATGACTTCTATTGGAAGAAGCTCCTGGGGATCATGGGCGAATGGATGAACATGAATGCTTGCTTCTTCTTTACTTTTCAGAGAGTTTCATTATTGCTCTCTCTCTCTCTCTCTCGCGTCTCCTTGTCACTACATTACATAAAATAGAAACTACATACTACCACTGTGGCCTTTTTACGGAGGTGGCGATGATGCACCTTGTGGTGAATGGTGCGGATGCTGTGTGTCCCTTGAAAAAAATTCATTAAATATTTCAATGAACGTAACACATTTCTAGAGACTACAAATTGTAGTAGTAGTACTACATGAATGCAAAGATACTATATTGAAGTAGTAGTATAGTTGAAAAAAATAATGACAAATTTGACTGGTTACTTCCTATATTAATCATGAATAGGAAGATCAAGAAAAAAAAATTTGTTTTGTTAAAAGAAGTTGCTGCTCAAACTGTTTTGTTAAAAGAAGTTGCTGCTCAAACTGTTTCGTACAAAGTTGTTTCACAAAAATGTGACCATGTTGTTCCCTCTCCTCCTCCTCTGGTTCCTGTTGTATTCCGGTTGAAGAATGCACAAGTCCGTGTGTGTGTGTGTGTACCTAAAATTGCAGCTTTTCTATACGAGACGAGGAGGAAGATTGGGAAAGAATCCGTGAAAAACATTTGTTTTGCTCTGGCCAACTTTTTCAATGGAATTCCATGACTTTCGGCTGTCAATAGTTCAAAGTCTTTTTGTGTGTCCCTGTTTCTCCTCCTCCCGGTCTGTCAATCTACCAACAAACAATCTGATGAGATGCTTTTTCTATGTTCATGTTTTCAGTCAATCAGTCAAAAAAAAGTTTTCTCATATAAAAGGGAATAATAATAGCAGGTAGTCAATGGACACACAAAATATTATCATAGGTTTGATTAGCACTACTATTATATTATTGTTTGTTGTGATTTTCTTGGACATTCTTTCTTTGTCCCTGCATACAATACGCTTATTTGCATACTTCATCATCATCATCGTCATTTTTTCAACAATCCATCAAGATGTTGGAATTTCTGGAATTTACATTCTTGTGCAATCATCTGTTTCGTCATTTTTCTTCCCTGTTCATTTCTTATGCACATATCATTGTTGCTGTTGCTGCTGTAATGGCAGTTGCGGAATTTCATCGGTCTACATCATCGTTTTTATCCGTATCATTTTCATCTCTCCGCCTTTCACACCATTCAACAAGAAAAATATGCAATTAAATAACCTCAAAGGATTAATAATCTCTCCGCTGGGACTTGCTTATTTATGAGTTTCCACTTAATATTTTTGCGTTTTATTATTATTATTATTATGCATTTAGAAAAGTAGGAGATTACACGTTTAAATGCAGCTGGCCCTCACAGACGACTATGATGATGAATTGGCTGTTGTGACATGCTATGAGGGAGTGACATGACATACCTAGCATTTGTGTATAATGCCCGTATTAATTTTTTGGACATCACATTCCTTAAAAATTTCCATTCACAAAAACCAGCAGGACTGAACCCATTTATACAAATTGAAAAAAAAACATACACCGGAAATTCTCCATTTTATGTATTCAATCTTCGACCTTCATCAAAACTTTTGCATATAGCAAGTACACTTTTCTGAAAACCACATTTGAAAATGTCGAGAAAAAAAACATGAGTCAGTCAGTCGGTCAACCAATCTATATAAAAGAATACAGCAACAACCAAACAAGTCAAAATACCTTGAGGGGGAGGGAAAATAGAGTACTAAAAAACCTTGTTATTCCATTCTCATCATCATCGTCAATATAACCGTAATCATGTGGGTTTTTCCTCCAACGACCAAAAAGCAAGAAATCAACAAACGCAAAAAAATACAGGACGGTACATGATACATTGCCACGTTGCCTATTGCTGCAATAAAATAAAAGTAGTAGCGAGGAGAGAGTATAAAAATATGTGTAGCCAACACAAGTAAGCAACCATGTTACATTTTTTTTCTTCATCATCGTCGTACTCACTGTTGTTGTTGACCAATGAAGGTATAATATATGTAGGTATATATATATACGTGTGTGATCAATGGGGTGCCAGAAAAAAAGAGAGAGAATATAATATCTAGTGTGTAGGTATGTGTGTGTGGCAACAATGGTTGCTCCTTGGGTGAGTAAAGATGTGATGTGAGAATACTGCACTTTTTTTAGAGGAAAACCCTAATGAAAGAGGGAGAATGAAAGAATAAAAAATAGCGTTGTACAATATGTTGTGTGTAGGCAACTATCTCTCTCTCTCTCTCTCTATTTCTCTTTATCTACTTATTATTATTATTATTATTTCGCTTTTTTTCCTTTTGCTTCTCTAATGACCATGATGATAACGGTGGTGGTGGTGGTGGGTCGGTAGGTGAAAAAAAAATGAAAATTAGTAGTAATGGTGATAATCATGGTAATAATAGTGAAGCAATGGCGGTGGTACTAGGTATGTCCTTTATAGATTTTTTTGTAGTGTGTGGGTGATGATGGCTGCTCTTTTTTTTTTTACTGTAAGTCTCTCCAACAAAATAGCATGCATGCTTGCATTCATGTAAATGTAATGTGAGTAGTCTTTTTTTATATGTATATATATTATACAGCTTGCAAACAAGCCATGTCAGTGGGTGGCTTTGTCATGGGTCAGTCAAACTGATGTGAATTATTGTGAGTCACTTTCCATGTTCCATACTTTTCCATTAGCCCAGAGTGTTGAGTTACACAAAGCAGCAGCAAGAAAAAAACCGGTGACCTTTTTGCTCAAATCCGAGAATCGTAGTAGTCACTAAATGAATTTGGAATGGAATGTGTTGTCTACTAGCTTGTTTTTTTTTATCAGAAAACGATTTTTCTCGGTAAAATCATTTTTACTCTGTGAAAACTTAATGATACTATAAAGTTTGTTGAAAGTGAGGACAGGGAGGGATTAAGAGACTATTTAAACGAATATATTTTTATATATTTAAAAAGAGTTGCGTATGTAATCTGTATTTTGAATTTCTGCAGTAGGAATTATAAAAGTTTGAAAGAAAGATGGAAAGAGAGAAAAATCAATTGTTGACTTATGAATAGTACCATAGACCAACATCAAAAAAGAAAACCGGTCTTTGTCCTTGACTAGATTACAAAAATATGCTGAAGATTATGTATTTATTTATTCATATAATTCTTCATACCAACATTTTTACTTACGCTTTTTCAGCATCAGCATCAGCATCAGCATCATCATCATCATCATCATCATCAGCAAATCACATAAAAGTCAAATGATCTACCGGTATTGAACGTTGTTGGCGAGAAAGAGAGGAATAGAATCTCTCATCTGGTAGAATTTTTTTTTGTAGAAAGATATTTCTATTATTGCACATAACGTTTACACACCGTTTTCCCCAGATTATATCCATAACTTTCATCATTGCAATTATCGTATTATTAAAATTATGCATATGATGATTATTATCTTAATGATGAAAAAAAATCAAATCTTCATCATCTCAAGAAACAAGTACATATACATATTATTTTTTTTTCTGCTTCTGTCTTCCACACTAACCACCATAAAATTCACCCAAACTCTTATAATTTATAATGACCAGTTGAATGAGTAAAATGCAATCCGTATAGGTATTATTCTTGTGTATCTTATCCACTTGTTCGTTTTTCTTTCCAATTTCCCATTTCATAATATCACCCGCAAAAAATACACATTATTATTATTCAAATGTATTTTTTCTCCTCTTTTTTAACTGCACCTTCGTAAAGATGGCTATCTTTGCATGTTGTTGCTGCTGCTGCTGAAGCTGAACAAAACTACTAAAAAATATATACATATATATATATATATATTAGGAGCCTGCTTTTAGCAGTAGCAAAACAACAAGTTATTAGTATGTTGGCGCTGCAACACAATACGAAAGTGATATGGTTTTCCAGGTAGAAGCAGTAGCGATTCTAGTCATCAGAAAAAAAAATCCCTTGGCAAGATGTAGAAAAGTGTCAATAAATTCTACACACTATATAATATGCAGACACCTACTTTGTTTTTTTTAGGAAAAAGTACAACTTTAAACGCCTAAACAGTAGTAGCAGCAGTAGTAGTGTAGCAAAATCAACAACATGGAATGTATTAAAACAAAAAAAAGCTATCAACCTGTGGAATGCGCATATCGTCATTATGATCATCAACGTGGTCGTCGTCGTCATCGTGGTGGTTTTTATTTCTTGGTTGTTTTATTACATTAGCAGCAGCAGCAGTTGCACACACAACTACTTAGCAGCCGCCTTGCACTATAATTTTAGTATCGTCCGTCGTGATATCGGTAAAGTTGAAAAGCTAAAAGTGAAGGTAGATAGATACAGATGCATTCATAAGACGAAGATGAAAAGGAGATGCATATTATGATTATCACTATCACAAAGGTTATGTTTTGACAAGTAACTTGACAAATGGCAGTCTCGAGCAAAACGGCACTGACAGATGAGTAAAATGGATAATCGTTCACACACACACATACACATACACATAGAAAAAAACCACGTGATGGGAGCACAGAGAAAGGTATGAGAGGAGATGATAGATTAAGAAAAAAAATAGGGAGAAGAAGAGAAGCAAAAAAAAAAACATTTGAGAATGGATTCCCTTCTTTCTTTTCTTGTTCATCTTGAATAAGAAAAAAAAACCGAATGGTATAAAGTAACCCCTCTCTCGTTTGTCTGATGCGGCGGCTGTTCTTTAATTTTTATCTTTGTAACAAATCCGTATTATTATTAT
>JAHZMT010003375.1:0-11085 GCA_027743785.1 Sinhomidia bicolor
GTTAAGATGTAAAAAGATTAAGTTCGTAGGTTTATATGTGAAATGAAAAGCTTTTAACTCTAAAGATGTTGACTTCGTGGAATTTTTCCTTCTTCTTGTTTCTTACTTTTCTTTTGCAAATGTCTGCTGTGCCGAATGAAAGAGAAGCAGCGAAAAGAGAGAGAGAGAGAGAACAGAGTGCACATTATTTCTCTCGCCGTCGTATTTCTTATTGTCAGTGTGAGTGTTGTGTACTACTACACTGCTGCGTGTGTAAAAAAATAAAAAGAAACTAACTGCGATGCATGTTGCTCATGTGTTTTGCTGGGATGTCGTTGTAGTAGTAGTAGGTAGTAAAAAGATATTCGTAACGACGACATGATCCATTGGGAGAGATTTTGCAATCTTGTTTTCGGGAAATGTACAACGATACATAAAATCTAGTTGAGATATGCCTCAGCTACCACTCTTACACGACAATAATGACATGATGATGGTGATGTGAATGATACACATACACACACACATAGCACAACACAGTAGGGCACATGCATATTGCTCCGACTTTTTTTCTTCTTATTCTCATCATCAGTAGAACAATTTTTTATCTATGGTTTACCTACAAACGATAACGGCAACAAGCACACTAAAAAGCTGTACGGTTTTTATGTAGGCATTCATATTGTAATACCTTTAGCTATCTGTTAAGACGAGAAGAAGAATAGATTAGACAAAGGAATACAGATGAACTTTTTTTCTTTATTTTTTGTTGAGAGAGACTCGCCACCATCACCGCCATCACCATCTCTTTTGCTCACAGTAGTGGGTAGATATGCAGTAGGTATCTATATACCTATGGGCAAGGTTGTAGGTAGCATATTTTGAGGGTACTGCATGCCGTGATATGATGATATGCTGCTGTGATCATCAAGAAAGAAAAAAAATGTATAAAATATATATAAATAAAATTTGCATTATTTATTGCTTCCACTACTGCCAGGCTGAAAACCGCTTTTGAACAGAATGTAATATATAATGGCTTGTCGTGCTAATCAATACCACACTCAAGTTGAATGACTTTTGTAAATACTTTTGATCAAACTGTAAGATGCCAAATCCATTTACTGTGCATATTAATTAATGTTATCTTAGGTAGTTCAATATTCACGACGACGACGATGATGATTGACTGACTGAGTGCTGTTGAACAAGTAGGTACATACATTAACATCGGATAGACTTACATTCCATTGTTGTCCTATAATTGCCTCTCTTGCTAATCATTTTACTGCAAAGTAAAAACATAGGAATCTCATTTGCGATAAACCAATCATCAAAACGAGTATAAAGTAACAGAGTAGCAGCAGCAGATGAAGCACTTTTTTTTAAATTAGAGGACGTCTACACAAGAAAAAAGGAAAAGACAAGAAAAGAAAAATAAATAATAATAATAATCAGCTAACACGTTTTGTTTGGCTTGCTTGGTGTAATTTAATGAGTATACATTTAATGTAAGTATATAAGGACGCATAAAATGTAAAGAAAAAAAAACGAAACAAGTAATAAAACTTTTTTTATTAAAGTATTGAATGATAAAACAATTAATACATGATTTATGGTGTCTCATGTTTTATTTTATAATTACGTTGTTAGAAATCCCACAAGAACAAGATTTTTTGACAAAAGCGAGAGAGAGAGAGAGAGAGAAACAAAAGACCTTGATGCTGCTGCTGCTGTTGATTGATGCATGGTGCACACATTGTCATCATCATTGTCAACTGGACGTAAGTGCACAACAACAATAAAAATGGCAATGAATGCAAAAACATACATACATACCTCGAGTCTCGACAACGACGACGACGGTGGTGGTGGTGCTGGTGTGCAGGTGGTGAGCGAATAAGTGAGTGAGTGAGTGAGTGTGCTTCTTTAATAACAATAAAAAAAATGATACAACATTCACCAAAAATAAGAAGGCATATGTATCTACATGCCTATTTTCATTTTATACTTATTTTATTTACTATCGAATTGCAACAAAATTCAATTCAAGTAGCACTGACACTGACGCAACATTACTTTTATTGCTGCATTCATAAAACATATGTATCTACATGCCTATTTTCATTTTATACTTATTTTATTTACTATCGAATTGCAACAAAATTCAATTCAAGTAGCACTGACACTGACGCAACATTACTTTTACTGCTGCATTCATAAATATAAGGATACTGACAGACAGACACGGAGAAGTTATTTCTTCTTTTGTTTTACAATAATAGCTTCTCTTTTGTAGTGTAACAATGAAAACTGCCAAAAAATCATCAGTTTGCTTGCTTGCTTGCTGGTTTACTCTCTCAACAATACTGCTGCAACACTTAAGCTTGAATACAAAAAAGTCGACCGACACTATTAAAAAATCAAGGCAAAATTCAAAGCAAATTTTTTAATGATAAGCATAATATATGTAATGAACAGTGTTTTTTTATTTGTATGTACATACTATAGTTATAGTAGTACATATGAGCTGCTGAATGGGTTCTTTTTTGTACAAATAAAAAAATGTTCTATGGCCAAACTGCAATGTTTTCTGATAAGAAATAAACTTTTTTGAACGACTGCAATGATATCATTAAGGATGATAATGATGATAGAAAATGACTTCTTTTTTGGCAGAAGCTGGTGGTGGTGATGATGATAATAATAATAATAAATGATGTGAAGGCTCTTTTTCTTTGCTGCACATGCCTTGCTAACTTTGCTGCGCTTTTGCCTTATTTTACTATATACTCATAAAGCATATATTATGTAAAAAATGATGCACACTTAATCAAAAAATATGTATAAATGCATATGCATATGCCTATGCATTTCATTCTTTGCTCATTTTCTCATAAAAATTATTATTATGCTATTGACTTTGCGTCATTCTTTAAAAAAAATAAAATATTGTAATAATATTTCAAACCAAAAAAAATAAGTTATATGTATAGGTATACCTACTTATTGTATACCTACACATTATATTGATGAAAATGGGCTGCTCTTATTTTGGAATGCTAATTATTTATTCTACACCAGTTTTTTTCTCTCTCTTTTTCTTGGCCAACTTGCACTGATAAGATGGACTTGTTTAATGCTTATTTTAAAAAAAATGGATGTACAAGGATCAACTGCATTACTCACCCTTCTTATCATCATCATTTACCTTGGCCATAAAACATCTTTTGTAGTACTGTATATTATGCACCTATCCATCTATCTATATATATGTATAACTTAATAAAAATTATAGCGGTAGGACAGGCAACTTGCTTCTACTCTACTCTACATGTTTATATTTTTTATTACTATTTATCATAAATGTTTTACCAATGTTTTTTAAAGCTGTGCGCGGTCCTTATAATACACTCCTGTCAGCGTAACTTTACATTGACGCCTGTTTGTTTGCTCTTTTTTGTGTCATCTATGCAAATTTTTTGCTGACTTTACAACGGTGTAAAACAGATCGCCAAAAATGGGGGAGCATCATTCATTATAATATGGACAGACACAAGCATATTTGATTCCTTTTAAAATATATTATGCCCACATTTATCATTCCATTCGTAGATTATATATTATATTTTCTGCGGACGATCCGTTTTTTTCTCTTCTTCTTCTTCATTCCGTCCACCACCTGCACTTGGTGGTGTGCATGCATGCATGCATGCATACATACATACATTTTGATCGTAAAAAGGGATTTTTTTCAAGACGTAAAGCAAAGCAATAAAAAACCTCCTCATCCTTTATTTTCTCGCTATCAAAGAACAAGAAAAGCATAAATGAAAAAAGAAGAAGAAGTAGAAAAAAAATCAGCACATGTTGCATATCTCTGAAACATTATTAAGGCGGTGTAAAAAACGTGTAGTCGTGCTCGTAATACATTAGCTAAATATCAAAATCAATTATTAAACGAAAGCATGCATTCTTACATGTGTATAATATTATGCTGGACATGCTGTTAAGTAAGAGATCTGTTTTTTATAGTAAGTAAGCACATACATGTACATAAGCATGTACATGCATGCCATGTACCTAACATATAATAGTAATAATAATATAATCTATACTTTTTTATGTAGATGTTATTTTTTTCAGACTCTTGTGTGTCTGAACGAAAAAAAATTATCATATCGCAATTTGGTAAACAAGATTGCATACACATGTTCTTACGTGAGTAGTAGTGAGTGGTGAGGAGGAAGAGAATAAAAAAAGAAGTATATATTTGACTTTTGACGATATAGTCAAGTCAAACGGCAAAATAAGCAGAAGAAGAAGATGACGATGATTTTTTTCATATTATTATACTTTGCTATAAAAATGGCATTGTTGTATGCACCTATATAGCTGTACAATAGCCAGCTACATATAGCTAGCTATATATTATTGCTGTGTGTGTGTGGATGGATGATAGTGGCTGTGTTCTACATGCACTCCAACTCAAGTATACAAGATAGAGAAGAGAACACAAGAAGAGTGTAGTAAAAAATGAGGATCACATTTTTATTGCCCTTGTTCTTCCATTTCCATTTGACAATAATAACACGAAAAAAATACATAAACTCTTTTAGATATTATATATACACTTACTTGTAGGAATAGTATGCACGTATGCACTATATTTATATATTACTATTATGATATATTATAAAGAAGAGAAAAAATAGTCAGAGATTATTAATAAGGGAACAAGATGGCTTGTAATAATAAAATAATCATAATAAAAGAAACGCGGCCTACACTGTACATATAATAAGTTAAGTGCATACACACATATTTTTTTCATATAAAAATATGATGAAATGCTTTTTTTAAATAATAATAATAATACATGCAGCAGCTTTATAGGAAGCAACCTACGCACACACACACACACATACCAAAATAGCTGAGCAAATACTCAACAAGACACATAAAAAGTTAAAAGGTATAAAGCGGTATAGGATGTGCATAGCATGAAAGCAGCCTAAAATATAATAAATTCCTCCTTTTTGTTTTTGTTCTTCTGCTCTTGTACACTCTTTTTTATTTCTATAATTCCTGTTTTTTTTCTCTCTCTCTCTCTTAGTTCTTGTTGTTCCTGATATGATTAAGGGTGAGAAGGGTTAATAGACAGGTAATTAATGGATAAAAATAAGTGCTGTTTGTGTCAGCAAGTCAGCAGCAGTTCTTTTTATATATACATCGTTTTTAATTTTTATTGTGTACTTTCCAGCTATTAGCATTGTTGTGTTTATTGTTGGTAAAAGTACTTTTATTGCATTGTTACAATAACACACTGTTGAATTCCTGTCCAGTTATACTTGATGTTGAAATACCTTTTTTTACTATTACTTATTTATTTACATACCTACTAATGAACAAGAAGGATTAACAATGGGTGTGTTTTTATATAAAGTGTAAATTTTTTATAGGGGACATGCATGGCTTACTAATAATAATAATAATACTTGTACAAAAAATGCATTAAAATAAAAGTATTTTTTTCGAAAAGGATTATTATTATTATTTATCTATGCTAATAATATATTCAAGCTTTCAATCATATTTTTTAATAATATGAACATAAACAAGGTATTGTGCTCTCACATCATCATCGTCACCCAACAATGGGCATTATATAACAAGATGTCATATTATAGAGAAAGATATCATCATCATCCATCGTATTTATAATCAGTCGTTTTCTTTCTTTCTGCATGACGATGAAAAAGAAGAAAAAAAAACCGGTGTGTGTGGTAGTGGTGGTAGTAGTGGTGGTTTGGCTGTTAAGAATGAATGTAAGAAAAAGGAGCATTACAAAAGCAGATAGTGTGATAAAGTAATGCAATGTGGCACACCAAAATATATATAATATACAATCTTACATGGCATATTATTATTATTATTATTATACATACATACACTTGCCCCTAGCCAGCTTAAACTTTTCTGCTTGATACTTGTTACTTATACTACAACAATGGGCATTATATAACAAGATGTCATATTATAGAGAAAGATATCATCATCATCCATCGTATTTATAATCAGTCGTTTTCTTTCTTTCTGCATGACGATGAAAAATAAGAAAAAAAACCGGTGTGTGCGGTGGTGGTGGTAGTAGTGGTGGTTTGGCTGTTAAGAATGAATGTAAGAAAAAAGAGCATCACAAAAGCAGATAGTGTGATAAAGTAATGCAATGTGGCACACCAAAATATATATAATATACAATTTTACATGGCATATTATTATTATTATTATACATACATACACTTGCCCCTAGCCAGCTTAAACTTTTCTGCTTGATACTTGTTACTTATACTTACTACTACTTCTACGCTCATCGTCTATTTTTCATCTTTTGATTTGGTGGCGGTGTTGGTGATGGTCGTAATACCTTCATCATTATCATTATTCTCAGCACTATTGCCACACAGTGCACTGGATTGTGTACAAGTGACGACACGGACGACGATGATCCTACTTTTCTTTTTCTCCTGCTTCCATTTCGCTTGATATAACGAGAACGATGATGATGATGATGCCGTTTTTCTTTTGATCCGTTTTATTATTAAAGCAGCAGGAGAATAAAAAGCAAGCAGAGTGAGAAAGAAGACACAGAAAGAAAGAATGGAAAAAGAGAAGTAGTGGCATCCGCTGCTGCTTCTTGCTTTTTTGCTGCTGCTCACTCAACTCAGCTTAGCAGCTTCTGTTCTTTTATGCATTAACACATGCACTCCAAACTACTTTACTTACTTACTCCTGAGAATACACATACTACTATAGTGAAACATGATGTCTGTAAGTAAGTGCCGTCTGTCAGTATAGTAGACACACAGAGTGTGTGTGTGTGTTCTTTTTTTGCCAGCAAAAATAAAACCAGAGAGAGAGAGAGAGGGAGAAGCTCTCTTAAAGTTAGTGTGTGACTTTGAATGAGTTGCAGAAAGAGAAGCATCATGTTCTTTCCGCGAAGAACAGAAAAGTCGTTCTGTCCTCTGTCCGCATCAGTATCATCATCATCATCGTTGTCGTCGTCGTCACCCTGCTGATCCTCATCGTCATATTATTCCATACAGATGTAGCAGTAAAGTAAGAACATATAAGAGAGCGTGTTATGCAATGTCTTCCTTTTCAAATTCTTCTTCTTCTGCTTACTTGCTTGTATTCTGCTGCTGATTCTGAGTAGCAAAAAGCAAGATGTGTAGTACAAGTTGGTTTTGCATGCTGTTTTGTATGTAGGAACACAGGAGATATTTGTATGAGCTCTTGTATTACTATATGATCATCATCATCACCATCATCAAGATCACACGACGACGATGAAAAAATATATAAAAAAAGAGTGAGACGAACACAAGAGAGAGACAGAGAGAGAGAGAGAGAAGGAAGAAGAGTAAAGTAACTTAATAAGTAGTATGTAGTAGCATCAGTAAAGAAGTAAGAAGAAAAATAGTGATAGATACTTTACAACTTCTTCTTCTCTTTTCAGTTTTTTTGTTCCTTTTTTGTACAGGCACACACACACACATTTACAAACATTACTTACACACTACATATTTTTACAAACACACAGTCATGTATAAGGATAAAAGGGAAATCGTGTCTTGAAGGATTAGCATAATCCAATGGCTGATAGGACAAGATGTTGGACAAGCCCCAAGACAAACTACGAACAAGGGGGAGCTCATCCAATCCCAGGAAAGGATCCACCCAATTGGTTCCAAATCGGGTCAAAAAGGAGGTTCCCCCTTGGTTCTCCTACCCATAGATGCGATTGCGTCTCGCTTCGCCAACAACACGGGAGCGTATACACTTTACATGTTATTCTCAAGCCAACAACCAAAAAAATTACATTCTCTGCTTTGCTCTGCTCTGCTCTCGTCTACAACCACCACCGTACTTTATTGTGTGAGCCAGCAAGTATTCAGTCGATAAAGCCCCTTTTTTGCTAGTACACATGTATTTAGTAGTAGTAGTAGTCATCCTAGTAGAAACAAACTGTGCATGAGTGTGTGTGTTTCTTTTGCCTGCATTGTATTGGATATTATATGCTCTTTTTACATTACATTATCATCATTCCATGCTTCTCATGTTATACAACATCCCAAAAAAACTTACTACTTTATACTTTATTCTTATTCTTCTTCGTCTCCTCCTGCTGTTCTCCTGCTTACTTACGTATGTACTTATTATTATTATTATTATGCTCGTCGCTCGCTCTCTTCTCAATTCTCCTTTTCAAATTTTCCTTGTATTAGTATACATTTTATATACACGTTCAACCAACTTGTTAAGCACATGTAAGCAAAAAGTAAAGTGTACACATACGTCGCTCGTCTCGTTCTCTGCTCGTCGTACGCTCCTGTTTCTCTTCTTGTAAGCACATTAGTATACATGGTAAGTACACAATACACGGACTACAAACTACTTACTTGCACACTCTTCATGTTCTATTACTACACAGTCATCCTCTCTCTCTCTCTCTCGCTCGCTCTTTTCAAGCTCGCTCCCTTTTTCTCATCTTTGTCAGTACTACTCTCTCACAAAAGCTGCCTTTGCTTCTTCTTCTTTTTATTCTCTATTCAATTCATTCAATGCCTTTGTTACTCCTGCTGTTTCTGCAAATCTCTCTATACAGAAAATGCAAACATATCGGATTAATGCTGTATGATATATACTGAAAAATCAACCAGCCACTATGTAATATGGTAGTACTCTTATTACTACTCACACCTGAACATATATAAAAATAGAAAACTTTTTTATCCGTACTTTTATACGGTTAACAACAGTGAATTCATAACAATAATAATAATGAACAACACCACCAGCACCGCCGCCAAAATACATGGACTGCTTATGTACTTGATACATGCATGCATACATAGAGTTGGATATTTTGGTATCCACATAACGTACAAAAATAAAGTTCATCTGATACAATTGTGTTATATCACCATAAAATATATAAACACGATAACGACATGGTTTTCTCTCTGGAAGAGCTCCCTTTTCGGATTGTATGTATGGTGGTAAAAAAACAAACGGGAAAAGCTGTTATAATCTTTTGCGTGTGTTAAAAATATATACGACAAGTAGAAGTGGATGCTGAGTATGGTGAGGTTTTATTTGCATGCATGCATGCATGCATTATGCTTGTCTGGAAATACATGTTTATATACACCAACACAACAGTTTCGGAAAGAAAAGGCATTTTTATCCAGTTCCATGCGTTTTTATTTTTGCTATAAGCTCAACAGTGAGAAAACTACTACTACTACCATCACCACCACCACCACCACTTTACTTATACTTATCATCATCATTATCAGAGGAGACAGGCTCACTTATTTGCTTTTTCCTGTGCTCTCTCTCTCCACCGCCGCCGCCGCTGCTGTTGCATTTATTGCATGGTCTCTTGAGCCAAGTGTAAGCTCACAACAACAAAGCATTAGGCAAAAGCTAATGGCAAGCAAACAACACACACATTTTTATTATTTGCACAAAATGTATAATATGCCATGCATGCCTACCTAAAAAATGTATGAATTTTCAAATACAATACTGTATTCCGAATACAATATAATATTGTGTGTTGTATGTGTACCTAAACTACAAATAAAATGCATACAAAGGTACATTATCATTATGTGTACACACAACCGAACAAGTCATATAATTCCATACATACATAAAAAAGGGCTATTATTGTTATTATACCCCGGTGAGCATACACAGAGGTTATGTTTTTTTTCACGGTAAATCGCCTGTTCCAGTAATAATAGTAGTAGTAATACATGGTCAAATACAAAAGCAAAATATGCAGAGAGTTGATGTTGTTGTTGTAGAACATTATTAGTTTGTGGTTTTGGCTAAGTATTTGTAACAAGGAAAAGGAGAAAATTCTTCTTCTTTTTCTCTGCATATTACCTAAGCAAAATGTATTGTAGTCATCATCATCATCATCGTCATACAATTCAATTCACCACCACACATTTCTGCTGTTGTGTTATTTTCCTGGTAAAAACAGTCTGGCTTGCTTATATGGTAATGGCAGTGACGACAAGTCGTCGTCGACGACGACGACTACGGGACTTTATGGAGTGGCACTACAGTAAAAGCAAAAAGCCCATGTGTCCGTCGTCGACCGTCCGTCACTCTTCCTCTATAATATGCTCCCGACTGACTGACTGACTCAACGGAACTGACTGATGTGAGAAGTGGAAAGAAAAAAAGGACAAAAAGCAGCAGCAGCAGCAAGGAGCAGCATACACACTCTCAGGCAACGTGTGTGCAGCTTTTATTATAATATCACAATAGCAAAACGCAGTCACAGTGCTGTGGTAATAGTAGCAAACGGGCGTGCTGATGCTGCTATTACGTACTTTACTTTACTCACTCACCCACTGTTGCTGCTGCTGTTTATACCATTACAACTCCCAACTTGAGTACACACATATAAAATGTATTGTTGTATCGTGATGGTTTTGTTCAAGTCACTTGTATTATTATTACCACCACCAACCACCACCACCACGCTATTATCAAGATATGATACGACAGAGCGTGTACTAGAGTAAACCGGGTTTTCTGTTTCCATTCTATTGGCATTATCATCATCACAAAAGCAATGGAACACATATCATGAAAGGTCCACTACTCTAGGTTCGCTTATAATACTAGTACATACACACCACATGTATATATGGATGGACAGAGAAGCAGCATCAAAGCACAGAAAATAATAAGAGAGACCAGAGAAGTAAATATCTACATGGCATATATATATAAACATATATGTATACATACTTATTTGTAGATACATACATACATACATGCACATACAACATAACACAATAACGCAGTATAATAGAAAATTATGTTCATTTGTGTGTGCTTATAATATGAGTAGTACATACATTCTCTCACGGTACTACCATGTAAGTAATATTATTGTTATAAGGATACCTTGAATTGAGAGAGTTTGCTGAAGAGCGAGAGAGAGAGAGAGAGAGAGAGAGAAGCACATGCACACATAATATTATTTGGTTTTTATATATGAAAAGTAAGTTGAGC